>QKWP01000465.1:280941-294288 GCA_003550325.1 Gigaspora rosea | reverse complement strand
AATATTTGTTAAGAAAAATCTAAGCGAAGGTTTAATAAGTTATATAAAAAATAATTTAAGCAAAAATTTAATAAGTTATATAAAAAATAAGTTTAGTAAGTTATATAAAAAAATAATTTAAGTGAAAGTTTTATAAAAAAATAATTTGAGCAAAGGTTCAGTAAGTAATTTGAGCTAAGGTTCAGTAAGTTATATAAAAGAATAATTTGAGCAAAGGTTTAATAAGTAATTTGAACAAAAGTTCAGTAAGTAATTTTTGAGCGAAGGAGGACCCCGGACATCTTTCATATAGATCATAACTGGATTTTGGCCAATTTTGACCTAATTTGCTAAAAACGTCGAAATTTATTTACTTAAATAACTTCCGATCCAGTAATCAGAATTGAATGAACTTTTTTTTTGTTATATGCGCCTCACTGAGAGCTTCATTTTAAAAAAAAAGTTCATTCAAATTGGACCACTGGATGCCAAGATAATTGCCAAAAACTGTTTTTTTGCTTCTTAAATTTCAGAGGTTTTTGCTGAATTGCGTAACATATAACCTCTGTACTATATGTCCGGGGTCCTAGCGAAGGTTTGTTCAGTAAGTAATTTAAACAAAAGTTTTATTATTTATTATTTGTTAAAATTTTGACGATCATTATAGCACATGTGATCAATTTTGCCCAATCAGAATTAGGAAGATTATTGACCAATAGGGCATTGGGGACAAATTAGTAAAACCCTAATACAGTCAACTCTCCATAAATGCAACTCGTAGGGACAAGCCTACAACGTGCATTTAGGGAGGTTTGCATTTAGAGAGAGCCAATTAAATTGCTTAAATTAATGAGTTTGTATAACTTCTATCAAAAACTGTATAGCCTATATTAAATACTAAAATTTGATTGGCTATGTGCATTTAGGGAGGTTAGTGTGATATAAAATATTATTCAAATGAACATGCATTTACAGAATATAGAATGTGCATTTAGCACTAATAACATCTTATAGAAAAGAAAAAATGTACATTTAGAGAAGTATTGTATTTATGGTGGTTGTATTTATGGAAGTCTGACTGTAGTTTTAAAAGCAAGTTATTTTTTTAATCAAAAGATTATATAAAAAATTATAGAAAAGCTTATTTTCAAATTGTTGATTTTTTAAAAAATTGAAAGTGTAATAATAGAAAATATTCAAATTATACCAAAGTTTTAATATACTGCAGTGCACTTACTAAAGTTCTGGATCTAATACAATCTAACCAAAAAAAAACTTATAAAATACCTGTGGGTCTCTTGATCAGTGACAGGTATTTTGTGAAGAAGGATTTTTTGCTAGGAGGTATTTTGTGTGAAAGTAACCAATAGTGGGAATAAAAAGTAAAATTCTATAGTAGGAAAAACTAGAAATTTACTTTTTATTCCCATCATTGCATATCTGTATATATGCATATACCTACTATATTTACCTGCTCGAATGCTCTACCTTTATATCTAAAAAAGATCCATTTGCTCATCTATTCACCCATTATCTATTTAATTAACTATTCACCTATCCATAAGGGAGCTTCCAGAAATCAGCTGATTTCTGAATGGATGGGTGGGTCAGCTGAAGTATCAGGTGTAATTTCAGCCAAAATTTCATAATTCCGGCCAAAGTTGCAAAATTATTTTTGACCAAAATTATAAATTTATGAATAATATTTGATAATTAATAACTTTTGAACTACTGGACCAATTTGATGATTCAACTACCAAAATGATCCTATCAATGAAAGGATTCTAGCGAGCTCAAAATGTTAAAATCCAATCACAGGATTGTGTGATCAGAATAGATTTGTGTTACTATATAAGTTCTATAATTTATTAAATAATTTAAATAATTATAACCCATTTATAGTAACACAAATTTATTTCGATATTAGGATCCTGTGGTTGGATTTTAACAATTTTGGACTTGTAAGAATCCTCTCAATGAGAGGATTCTAACAAGTTCAAAATTGTTAAAATTCAATCACAGGATCATAAGATCAAAATAAATTTGTGTTACTATAAATGGGTTATAATTATTGAAAAAATGCATTTGTCACCCCCCGTGACTATCATGAGCAATAAGGCCATTAAAGTAAAATAAAATTAGAATTAGAGTTAGGGTTAAGATTATTAGGGTTAGGGTCAAAATTAATACAGAATTGCGAGAGGATCATTTTTTGTTAGAAGTGCAATAGGTATTATCTTAGTAAAGTTTTAAGTTATAAATAAACCCATGGCAAAAAACTGTGTTACAGGAGTGACAAATACATTCCTCCATAATTATTTAATAAATTATAGAAATTATAAGTAACACAAATCTATTCCGATCACAGGATCCTGTAATTGGATTTTAACGATTTTGGACTCACTAGAATCCTCTCATTGAGAGGATCATTTTGGTAGTTAAATCATCAAATTTGGTCCAGTAGATCAAAAGTTATTTACTATTAAATATTATATTTAACTTTTTAATAATCATGAAATCTGATTGGCTAATTGGGGTATCAGGTGTGGGTAGGTGGGGGTAGGCTCATAGTAAATAAAAATCAGCTGATTTCTGGAAGCTCCCTAAAAGCACTTAACTACTCAAAATGGAAAAAACAACAAAAATAAATAAGTAGATAAATAAAAGAGCGAAATATTAGCTTAAAAGAAATTTAATTAATAAATTAAATTAAAAATAAGAAAAAATATAATAAAAATAAAAATATAGTTTAAAAAACATATAATTTAAAAAAATAAATAAATAAAAACATAATTAAAAAGAATAATAATAATTAAAAAAAACATATAATTTATAAAAAACAATCAAAAAAATTAAGAATTAATATCAAAAAAAAAATTAAAAAAAAAATTTAAAAATAAATAAAACAAAAAAAAATAAAATAAAAATAAAATAAAAAAAAATTAATAAAACAAAAAAAAAGAAAAAAATCAATAAATAAAACAAAAAAAAATAAAAAAATGAAAAAAATAAACAAAATAAAAAAAAATAAACAAAATAAAAAAAATAAAGCAAAAAAAAATAAATAAATAAACCAGAAAAAAAAATAAATAAACTGAAATAAAATAAAACAAAACAAAAATAGATAATTAAATAAAAAAAAATAAAATCAAAAATAAATCAAAAAAAATTTAAATAAAAACTGAAAAAAAAACAAAAAAAAACATACCAAAGATGAATCAGCATAACATATGTATATATGTTCATATGTATGTACTAGAGCTTAAATACTAGCAAAACTTGCTGAGTTCTAGTATATACATCATATGTATATATGCAAAATCTGTTTGTGCAAGTTTATATGCATAAGAATCTTTTTTTAAAAAATAATACTTGATAATAAGCTACTTCTATTATCGGGCATAAAAAAAATTAATGGTATTAAATGATATTATATTTTCAACTGTTTATTTTACAAAAATTAGTACAATAATTCTATATTACATTGACAGTTTACAAGTGCTGAAAGTTATTAAATATTTTATTCATTTGATAATATTATCATATTAGCATTGTTCAGTATAAAATATCTGGGTCTTATACAAAAATTCTGCTTTTAATAATTATAAAATACCAGAGTATTATTTTTGGCAAAAAAAAAAATGCCATGCAAAATACCCGGGTACTTCTCATAAGGGTATGAAAAAAGAAGTACTTTGGTCAGTGCACTATAGTAAATATATTTTAATATTTTGAACAATTTTTTTTTCAGATTCAAAATATCTATTTTGAAGTATATGCTTTATTTGGTCTATACATTATAGATTATACTTGAATGAGAGTACAACTAGCTATATATATACTTTTGATATTCTCTAATTTAATATTATACCTACAACCCAACTATAGAAATTGCCTATTTAAACCCTCTGAGCTTCCACTCCTTATCTAACTTTCAACTAATTTACCAGATATCTGCATACCTATATAATCAGTTCAAACATCTGGGTTTTTTTTCACAAGAACCTTTAGAACTTTTTTTTATACCCAAAGATACAATCTAGCTTATTCTCAAGTCTGAACAATTTTATTTACTAACATTTTTGAGATTTACTAATAAAATTTAAAATTTTATATATAGCAACTACTAGTAGTTTTTTTAAAATTTTATTAAAAACTCAAAGAATAACTTATTTTTGAAAGTAGCTTATTTTAGTACTATATAGTGTATATATATATTTTAGTTGTTCTATTAGTTGAATATTTTATTGTTAAATATTATTGAATATCTCTTTAAAATAGTACTATAACAACTATTGTCAACTATAACTCTTATATATATAATCTATATACTATTTAGTGCAGAACTAATTAAAAGTGCAAGTTATACAATTCTGTCTTATATTTTAGCTTTTGAATAACTTATACTATAGCTTTATTTATATATATACTTGTAGTTAGAATAAATCTATTAAACTATAACTTTTATTCTGCTCTTGTAAAGTTTGTTAAATTTTAGTACTTTATTCTTTTAGAACCCAGATATCTCTCATATAGGTCATATTTTTTTTTAGCAAATTAATTAAAATTTAAACCAAGGTTCAAATTTAAAATTTGCCAAATTAGTATTAATTTAAATAATAGTCATATTTTGAATTTTAGCAAAACATTTAAAAATTTATATTAATATATTTAATATTTTGTCGATTTATTCTTTTTTTGGGAGAATTACTTAATCATCATAAAATTTATTAAGTGTAGGTTTGAAATATTTCAAGTTGCCACCTATTATAATCAAATACTTACTTGCCAGTAAGAACACGAAGAGAAAATTAATAAACCAAACAAAATGAAAATAAATAAATAAATAAACAAAGTAAAAAAAACATATTGTTATAGAATAGGTTTTAATTTTGGTAGAAATTAGTTTGAAAATTAGAACTTAATAAGGAAATTTTGTAATAACTGTATTTAGTAATAGTGATATGCGAAATTGATGTGCAACGACACTCAAGGACGCTTAGCAACGCTTAACGACGCTTAGTGACGCTTAGTGACGCTTAATGACGCTTAGCGATGCTTAACGACGCTTAGCGACGCTTAGCTCAATAGATATATAAACCCACCTTATTTCCCTTAGTTTTAGACAGATCCAGACATTGTATTTTATCTTTACCTTTATATTATTTATCCTCCTCTCTTATTATTAATAAACTCTTGGGATTTCTAAGGAACAGACACCTTGGAATAGCCCTCTTGTTAAATTAATAAACTGTGTATTATCTCTTGTTGTTTTATACCGAACTGCCTCAGAGAAGTGTGTAGTTTCTTACAGACATAAAAGAAACTATACTTCCCTCTTGCACACCGCTTCACGCCCAAAGTAAGGGATCTCAGGAGCCGTGTGATTGTTACTCTATCGGAATTAAAGAAGGCTTCCGGTACTGTAACATTTGGTGCCTTCTGGCGGAAACCTATTTAAATTATTGAATATTATTAAAGAATTTGGAAATCTTATTATTACTTTTGGCAGAAATTTAATTTTTTTTTTTGGCTGTTACTAACCCTCTTGCTGTTGATTGCACTCTTATTATTCTCTTACAACTTACTTGGAATTTTCTTTTTGTTGGATACTAACTATTTACTATATTTAGGAGATTAAAATTTTGTTAACAACTTACTACTAACCTTTTATTTTGGAGGTATTTTATTATTCTTTTATTAGTTTCCTTAAGACTTGGGAACTGCCTTTTCTATATGAATAGAGCGTATGAACTATACTTAGAACAAATTGAAGTACACGAAACAAGTCATCCTTCCTCACTTGCGGTAGACGTTTTGCAAGCCTACCATCCTGATTTATCCTGTACTATCTGTTACCCTGTTGCTAATTTATACCGTCCCTTTCGCCGATTCTGGGGAACGTATCGAGACAATTATTTTGCTACCCAATACTCACAAAAGACAAACGACTCTTACTGTATTTTAGTTGCTGCTACTGATTATAATACTGCTAGAGCTGCTGCTCGAGATATTGTTTTTAGTTGCCGCTATAACAACGACCTATTAGACCCAAAAGAAGTTATTGCTGGTCTACTCCTTGCACATACCCCCTATACTCTTGCACCTACCTTACCTCTTAATTTTGAAGCTACCCTACTTGATCTTCACATTGAGGACCTCTTACCTTCTACACCTGCTTCAACTCGACCAAGGACTGAAAACCTTCTATTCGATTTTCAAAATCAACTAGGAAGAACTGAATTAAATTTTGACGTTTCTCCACCCAGATCTATATTCACCTTAGGACCTGAACAATTAGCTGATACTGGTGTTGGTTCTTCCACTAATACTTATATACCAATCCCTCCAAGCCTTGCACTTCCTTCTTCACCTATCTCAGAAATTCCATATCATTATACTCGAGAAACTACTCCTCCTCCACGAAATCGCCTCTTTCGCTATTTACAACAAACCTTTTCTCCTGCTCGCACAACTGTTCCTCCATCTCCTCTTGTAACTGAATATTACCCAACTGTTAATTTAGATATAAACGTTACCCCACGCCATACACCTCCATTACTTAATACTCCTCCTCTTAACGACCAAAATTTAATTGACCCTCTCGACCATTATATTCAAAACCAAGACGCTACTATTGTTAGAGCTGACTCTCCTCCACAATTCGAGGAAATAAATTTACAACCTCTTGTTGAAGAATTAAACCCTATCTTACCTCCTAACCAACCAGAAAACCTAATGGGTGATCAAGCTTTACGAGATGCTGCGCAAGCAATAACTGATCTTGCCAATGCCCTTGGACAAGGCTCTGAGAAAACTCTTATTACTGTTGCAGATTTTTACGGTGACGGAACCCAAGACCCTGCTGACTGGCTGAAGGAATTTCGAAGAGCCGCTACTGCCAACCGATGGAGTGCTGAACGGAAACTTCAGCTTGCTCCTGTGTACCTTAAAGGTGTTGCTCTAGACTGGTATACTGCTTTAAACCCGGCACCCAATGTTTTTAATGATAACAACAACCAGAACCGAAGTTTCCAGCATCTTTTTAAGACACGTTTCTATACTACTAAGCAAAAGGCCCTTTGGCAAAAACAACTTTTCGAAATTAAGCAAGGACCCACAGAAACGGTGGATGGATATGTCAACCGATTTCGTACATTGCAAACGAAAGTGGACCCAACCGGTGTTTTTCCCGCTGATTTTGTTAAACAACTTTTTATCCAAGGCTTACGTTCTGAGTATGCAGTTAATGTTCAAGCTGCTATACCTAATACCCTGACCGATGCTATTGAAGTAGCCCTCCGCTGGGAAACTGGAAAATTAATGACTACCCCTACTACCAATACCGACCAAGCTATTCAACAACTTACAGACCAAATTGCTAAGCTTAGTATTAATTTAGCCCAGACACAGACCACACCTACCTCTTCTGTTAATTATGCTGACAACCGTGCCCAAACCCCTCGAATGAAAGAGCCTCCTATCTGCTATTATTGTGGACGCACTGGACATTTTATTCGTGATTGCAATAGTAGAAAACAGGACCAACGACAAGGATCCAATTCTCGTCGTAATAATAATAACAATAACCGGAACAGAAATAACAACCAAAATAGGGACCGAAATGGTCGCTCTTCTGATCGCTATTCCAATAACAGAGACCGTTCTCGCAGTCGCAATAATTCTCGTCCTAGAAGCCAATCTAGAGATAATAATTATAGAAGCCGAAATAATGATAACTATCACTCTTACCAAAACTCCTCTAATCGATCTCCTTCGCCTTATCATCGAAGTGTTAATTATCTTACACAAAATCAGACTCAGACACCCTCTCTTACTGCTAGCAAGTGGAAAACGCTACTCAATAATCCATCTATCCGAGGTGCCTTGGCTACTCACCTGTATGAGGAAGCCAAAAATGCCAACCTTGTTCAAACCCCTGCGTATACTACACCTGTCAAATGTAATGTCTCTCTTCAGAATAAACCTTACCAAGCTATTATTGATAGTGGTGCTTCAATCAGCATGATTGCTCACAAGGCAGTCAAAGAACTTGGATTGACTATTGAAAAGGCCTCTAACAGCCTTATTGTTCCTGCAGTTGGAACTTCCACTCGGCCTTTAGGGATTATAAAAGACCTGCCAATTGAAATTGATCATATTACTATCCCTCTTACTGTAGAAGTAGTAGACACTACTTCTTACTCTCTTCTATTAGGCAATGACTGGAATCAAAAAGTGGAAGCAAATTATAATTGGAAAAATGGTTGTTATACTTTTAAATGGGAAAACAAGAAACATACTATCCCTACTACTTATGAAAGTAACCAACCTCTACCCAGTCAACCCACTGTGACTGCACCAGATGAATTAGACCTTTATGAACCAGAATACTTATACCCTCGAGAAGCTTATACTTTCGATCGAGAAGACTCAGACCAATCTCTTTCACTAGAAGAAAATGAATGGACCACTTATCATTCTCGCCGTAGAAACAGAAAAGCTCCTAAACAGCGTGTCTGTGGAAATTGTGGTTCTCCTGACCACCTCTTTGCAAATTGTCCTACCAACCAATGTAATCGATGCCAGGAATTTGGCCACATCGCTGTTAAATGCCCTAAACAAGCCCCAAGACGTACCACCTGCCCTACTTGTCATGACTCCAACCACCTATATAGGGACTGCCCCAATAATGTCTGCAGAGGATGCAGTACATTAGGACATATTGAAGCCTACTGTCCTCTTGCCACTTGGAAAAGACAAAATTTGGTTTACCAGTGTGGATGTACTCTTGATCAAGTTGATAGTAATCGCCTACCTAACCATAGCACTCGCCGTACCCACCATTGTTGTCAATGTAGAGTTCCTAACAGACCTGAAGTCCTTAGACTTCTTGAAGAGAAACTTGTTTGCCCTGGATGCTATTCTGACTTTCACTGTGCTCTAGACCGAGAAGACCCTAGGAGTATCCATTTCTTCACCCAAGGTGAAGGACGTGGAATGCTTGTTAATTGCAAAGTATGTAATAAAGCAGATACAAGACCTAGAATGTGTCAATTAGACAGTCTTCGGGAAGAATTATGGTTTTGTGAATTAGAACACCTTTACGCATACAAGGCTAGCCAGGATATCCAGTATAATCCTAATTATAACCTCTGGACTCGAATCAAACGTTATACTGAATCAACAAAGAATGCCGGACACCAATATGAAATGAACCAGACCAGAATTTACCGACTTGCGAAGATTCTCTTGGATGAAAATGACCAGACCATTGCCCAGGCCCTAGAACCTCTAACCTCTGACCGCATAACTCAACCCTGGAGCTATGAGGAGATGCAACTTATATTGCAAGCTTACTATCAGAAAACGATATTGACCCGCTACAAGCAATTTTAGACTAATCCTTCGACACTAGCCACCCAGACTATGACCAGAAGTATGCCCCTGCTGTACTTCGAAGAAACTTTACAGTTCTTGTTGACCTCTGTCAGGAATGTTTACATGTTAAACACCAAGAGGAATTGAATGCAAATCAAGGGTATTGTGATGATTGCAAACTTCCAGACCCAGAAATTTACTCTCCACCTGCTGAAGAAACAGTTAAGGAAATCGATGATGGTTCACAGTTTTATCAGCTTCAACAACAAGTACAACAACAGGATCAATTGATAAAACAATTACAAGCAAGAATTGAAACCTTGGAAACTACCAATGCTGCTTTATTATGCTTTTTCCAAGAAGAAGCCCAAAATGCCCACCATCGAGCTAATGCCTTGGATACACTTTGTCAAAATTTTTAGAGAATCCTAGGCAGGATCATAAACTACCTGTCGACCCAGACCAGAACCTTATACCCAAATTTGTAAATATTATTACTCTTGAACATGAAGAATATACCCTATCGACCCAGACTTCTTTAAATATTGGACCACTTAATAAAGAACAAGGCCTAGCTTTTCGGAAATTATTAGAAGAATTTGCAGACCTCTTTGCAAATGATATAACTGAGCTAGGACGAACCAACTTGGTTACTCACCGAATCTATACTGAGGATGTACACCCTATTCGTTCCCGGCCTTATTCTGTACCTCCTAATGAACAAGAATTTATACAAGAAGAAATCCAAAGAATGTTAGAACATAAACTCATTCAACCCTCTGATAGCCCTTGGACCTCACCTGTTGTTCTAGTACGAAAGAAAAATGGCAAATTACGATTCTGTGTAGACTACAGAAAAGTAAATGCTGTTACCAAAAAGGATGCTTACCCTCTGCCTCGTATTGATGAAATGCTTAATGCCCTTACAGGATGCTCTTGGTTCTCTACTCTCGATCTTGCGAGTGGATATTGGCAAGTTGCCATGGACCCCCGTGACAAAGAGAAAACTGCCTTTACTACACGATACGGAATTTATGAATTTAATGTAATGCCTTTTGGTCTTTGCAATGCTCCTGCAACTTTTCAAAGGCTGATGGATCGTGTATATAAAGGAATTGCATGGAAATTTGTAGTTGTGTACTTAGACGATACAATTGTTTATTCGAGAACATTTGATGAACATTTAACCCATTTAAAAAGAGTATTTAATAGAATTAAACAAGCAGGACTCAGACTTAATATAGAAAAGTGTACTTTCTGGATGCACCAACTACCGTTTCTTGGACACTTAATCTCTGCTAACGGTATCGCCCCTGACCCTCAAAAAGTAGAAGCTGTCCAACGGATTCAACCTCCTAAAAACCTTACAGCCCTTCGATCTTTCCTTGGACTTGCGGGATACTATCGCCAATTTATTCAAAACTTTTCATCAATCGCTCGCCCTTTGAATTCTCTTCTACAAAAGAATGAACCCTATCACTGGCAAGACAAACAACAAAAAGCTTTTGAAGAATTAAAATCTAGACTCATTACTGCTCCTATATTAGCCTACCCCAATTTTAAAGAGACATTTATACTTGCTACCGATGCTTCTTATAATGGCTTTGGTGCCACACTAAGCCAACTAGATAGGAATGGAAAAGAACACCCGATTGCCTATGCTAGTAAAAGTTTGCGAAAAGAAGAAATGAATTATGCAGCAACTGAACTTGAATGTGCTGCAGTTGTATGGGCCATCGAACATTTTCACAAATATTTAGGCGCTACAAAATTCATCTTAGTTACAGACCACTCAGCATTGAAATGGTTACGTACTGCTGAACCCAAAGGAAGAATTGGAAGATGGATCTTGAAGCTCCAACCATACAATTTTGGAATTATTCATAAACCAGGCCGAATTCATTCGAATGTTGATGCCCTCTCTCGGTTACCGACTCAGACCATTGTACCTAATAAATTATATGAATCTTGACCAATATCATAATCTTTACCACTATTTGGACACAGACCAATTTCCAGATGGATTTACTGACCAAGAACAAAAACGACTAATGACCCAGGCTAAATACTTTGAAGTTAGACATCACCTTCTCTATAAAAAGAATAAAAGGAACCCAGACAGGCCACTTAGAGTTATAAAATGGACAGAAGTTGAACCAGTATTATATATGATGCATAAGCACCCCACTGCTGGACATTTGGGAACTGACGCTATGTATTATAAAATATCTGACCGCTATTATTGGGATCAAATGTATAGAGATATACAAGAATATGTGAAGACTTGTGAGGAATGCCAAAGAAGACAAAAAGGTCATAGAAAAGAACCTTTACACCCTATACAAATAGGAAGAGCTTTCGAACGTGTTGGAATTGACCTTGTAGGCCCTTTGCCTATAACTAAACAAAACAATCGATATATTATTGTCGCTACCGAATACCTGACACGATGGCCAGAAGCTCGTGCTGTTCCAGATGCTAGTGCTAATACACTCGCTCAGTTTATCTTTGAAGAGATAATCTGTAGACATGGAACTCCAAAAATTATCTTATCAGACCAAGGTCGCAATTTTATTAGCGAAACTATTAGAATTCTCTGCGAGAAATTTCTTATCAAGCACAAATTCTCTTCTCCCTACCACCCTCAGACAAATGGGATGGTGGAAAGATTCAATAGAACATTGTGTGAATCACTTGCAAAAGTGAAAGGAGATGATGATTGGGATTTGTATATACCTGCTGTTCTCTTAGCATATAGAACAAAAAGACATGCTACCACAGGATATACCCCCTTTCAACTTATATATGGGAGATATGCTATCTTACCAATCGAAGCACTTTTCCCAGTAGAACCTATAGAAATTGATGATGAAATAGACGTACAAGGAAGTATTCTCCAACGTGCTTATGATTTAATAGAGAAATTACCAAACTACCAGAATCCGGCCAGACAAAATACTGAACGATCACAGCAAAAACAAAAAGTCTGTTTTGATGCCAATATTCGAACAGAGACATTTGAAATTGGTAATAAAGTGTGGATACAAAGAAAGGAACTAGAAGCCTCTCGCTCAGCCAAATTTAAAGATAAAAGATTTGGACCTTTTCTTATCCATGAGAAGTTAGACAATGGTGCTTATAAATTACGGACAATAGAAGGAAAAATTCTACATAAATACTACAATAGTGATCGTCTTGCTAAATATCACGAGCCACAAACTTGGGAACCAGTAGTTGTTATTGATTCCCCTAGAAATTTCTAGAAGAAATTTGATCTACAAGGGGATGAAACACACAATTTAATTCGTAAAACCTCAAAATGTATTTATACAACTATCCCTTTTGGAATTTTCCCACAAATGACCACCCCTACATTACATCCTCAAACCTTGTTAGCCCTCCAATACCTTTTTCAAACATGAAAACAAGATAGCGCCGCCCAAAATTATGCATTGTGGATTACATCACAATGTGTATGGTTATGTGATAATAATGATACCACTCATACTATTGACCTTACTAATGTAATTACTTCTTTTCTTGAGCCAGACTCAAATAATTTTCTGAACACTCTTGAAGACACAGATCAATTAGAAATTAATTTACCAGAATTAAATGACACAGAAGAAATAAACCCGAACTTGGAACTAGAAGACATACAAGAAGAAGCGTTAACAGTTCCAATTACTAATCAAGAAGAAGTCACTCCTGCTCTATTACCTGAAAAATTAATCAATATTATACAAGATATTATCCAACCTTGTGGATTTCTAACTCAGACCTTTACCCCTCCATATACTAGAATAACGTATCAAGAGAAATTACAGAAAATTCTCAAACGAATTAAAACTCGAACTAGAAACAGACAAGACCAGACTAAGCTGCTCGAAGCTTATTATTATCTTGGTAACCTTATAGACAAGTACCCTGATGCTCATGAAGATATTCAATCAATAATTGAGAAGACTCAAGGAGAAAGAAGAGCCC
>QKWP01000465.1:256985-272439 GCA_003550325.1 Gigaspora rosea | reverse complement strand
AAAAAAAAAAAAAAAAAAAAAAAAGAATAAAAAAACGGCAAAGTTATACGTGTATGTACACGGGTACTATTAATTGATTTGCAAATCCGCGTAATATATAAATTATAGACCAAAATTAAATCTGATAAATAAATAATACACATAGTGTACAAATCTTTTTACCAAAGTAAATAAAAAAAACGTGCTTTTTTTACTTTATTTATTTGTTTATTTATTTATCGTTTTTAATGTTTTTATTTTCCCGATGTAATTCTCCCAAAAAAGGATAAGTTCGCCAAAATATTAAATATAACAATGCGAAATTTTAAATGTTTCGCTAAAATTCAATATGTGACCATTATTTAAATTAATACTAATTTGCCAAATTTTAAATTTGGACCTTGGTTTAAATTTTAACTAATTTGCTAAAAAAAATATGACCTATATGAGAGATGTCCGGGGTCCTGGCTATACATAGCCAGTAAGCCAGTAATGTGTAATATAATGTGATTATCATAGTTGTAGTAGGACCCCGGACATCTCTCATACAGGTCATAACTGGATTTTGGCCAATTTTGACCTAATTTGCTGAAAATTGCAAAATCTATTTATTTAAATAACTTTTGATCCAGTAATCAGAATTGAATGAACTTTTTTTGTTAGATGCGCATCACAAAGAGCTTCATTTTAAAAAAATGTTCATTCAAATTGGACTACTGGATGCCAAGATAATTGCCCAAACTGATTTTTTGCTTTTCAAATTTCAGGGGTTTTTGCTGAAATGCGTAACGTATGACCTCTGTACTACATGTCCGGGGTCCTGTTGTAGTTGTGTAACATTATATAAAAATATCACTTTTGGTTATTTTCTTTATAGAGAAAGGTATATTAACGCTAATACTAATAGGTATTTGGTAGGTTTGAAATAATATAATATGTAACCTGAGTCTTGTTATTCGACACAGGAAACAAAAGTGTGAGGCACTCTTTTTTTTGTAGTTTTTTTGTATGCAAGGCAGCAATTTTTTTGGCCATTCGAATATATTCATTTACTTTCAGGTAACTATACTGTTACTTATTCTTGTTCTATTAAATAGTTAAGAGTATGCTAAAAAACTATTGAATGTTTTTACTTACCAACTTATCTCTAAGGTTTAATGGTACAAAGCAATAAAATAATTTTAACTCCATTTGTTCAATCACAACCAAATCTTTATGATGAAAATTCAGGTAATAATTTGGTCTGTTTATTAAATTAGTAACATATTAAGAGTAAGAAGAGCTAGTGATACAAAATGAAAATCTATTTTTATCTCTATTTAATCTACTATTGCAAATTCTTTTTTTTTTTTTTTTTTTACGGTTTATAGAGAGACTTCTTTGCTCTCATGGTTTTTATTAAGTATACAACCTATATTAAATAGGGGGGTATTACATTTTACATATCAACGAGACTACAATTAGCCACGCGTACAATTTTAGTCATTGTCTATTTAAAGGCTCCGCCCGCAGGTTACCTACTAATTGCTATACCTGGAACCCGCCTGTGGGTTCCCTATTTAAAGTCTCTGGTTTTCAATGTTACTATGTAACACCAAACTTATTTTTATCCATTCAGGCTTAGGGCTATTTTACCCTCGAAGTAATCTCTACCATAACGGACGTAGATCCCACATCTATACCGGTTTTGGATTTTTGTGCCAGAGGTGATTCCATAATTGGCAAGGCCAATCCTTTTCCACAAACGTCGACGGCATTCTCCACATTTCTCACTATAATAGTGCCCGCTCTCTGCCGTATCGGTTTCCTTCCGGGAATTCCTTGATTCAAGCATGTACCTTTACATGGACTTCGCCACAGGGCTTCGCATCCGATTATAGGCTCCAATTTTTGGTTACATAGTATTTACCTTCAGCCGAACTCGAACCTTTGACCTTGTCTGTGGGGGAACGGGAACTTAACAACTAAGCTATGGGACCCGAACCCTACTATCGCAAATTCTTTATGATGAGTTATTAGGTAATAATCATTTTAGTTAGTTTATTAAACAACTTTGTAATGTATTAAATACTAAATATTTACCAAATACGTCTAAAGGTTTAATGACACAAAGTGATTGTTCATTTTTAAATCTATTCAATTTATCGATTTCAAATTCATATAATGAAGCACCAAGTAAGTTTTTTATTAGTTGATCTAGTTAATAGTTCGCCTTCAATCATTCATAATAAATCATTATTTAAATTTTACTTTTCTTATCAATTTATATAACAATATCAATAAATAGCTCAAAGTAAAGATTTAAATTTAACACTAGCAGAACCATCTCCAACCATATATAACGGGCCATTAGATAATATTGAATTTTGATAAATATGTTAAGATATAAGAAATATTTTACTTACCGGTTCAATATGATAAAGGGTTATATTTAATTCTATATAATCCACTACCAATAATGTCTAATGAACTAATGTCAGGTAATATTCGTTTTTTTTTGATAACATATTAAGTGCTAAGAATATTTTGCTTACTGATTCTATTTAACAATTGATAGATCAAAGTGAAAATTTACTTCCAACTGTTCTCAATGAAAAAACATTACATAAAATAGCACATAATTGACCAGATAATATACTAATGGAACGGCAAATAAATACATTCAAGCCATCTTTTGCTACAATTCTGGCCCCAACACCTGGAATGGAATTCGAGTCATAGGATCATATTGATAGATATCTTGATACTTATTGCAACTCTCAAAATTTTTCCAAAGTTATTTATGGTGCTGAATATGATAATAGATTACAAAGATGTTGTCGGTATCAGTGTGAATACCAGGGTCAGATATGAGTAAAAAGAAGACAATCGCAGAGGTACAATATAATACATGATCTAAGCGTAGTGGCTGCCCATGGTCAGTGAATGCTACCTTATCTAAAAAAACTGGTATTCTTAGTATTACATCAGTTTATTTGAAGCATGGCGATCAGCCTAAAGACTCTATTGCTAATAAATTCGCTATAGCACATCGAACATTAACCGAACCAATGTTAAAAGATATTGAATTCTGGACAATTAAGGGAAATATTAGTATGTATGCTCAGAGACAACTTCTTATAGCAAAGTATGAAGATGTATTCTTTTTATTGCAAGATTGGGCGAATGCTATTCAGAAGTTAAAAGAGAACAAGAGGTTGAAAATAAAGCCTCTGTTTAATAAATCATCTACTTGAAAAAAAAGCTAAAGATATAAGATGTGTCGTGAAATGGTATGTTGATGCAACAACAAATTTATTAATAACTCTATTTTGGATGACACCCAATTAATATGATCTTTATCTTAAATATTGGGACGTTGTTCAATATGATAATACCTATTCTATGGATAGATTTAAAATAGTACTTGGACTTTTAGTTATTGTAGACAATAACAATCGATCTCAAATTGTTGGACAAATATTAATGAATGATGAAACTTCTGAGAGTTTCGAGTAGGTATTTTCTTCTTTTACTTAAGCTGTAGAAGTACATCCCTGGGTTATTATAACAGATAACGATCTTGCTCTTGATGTTGCAATCACCAATATAATACCAAACATCTATCATATACACCGTATTTACTACATTGGACAGAATCTTATAAAAAATTTAAAATCAAAGCTAGGATCACAATACAAGAAATTTTCTGAAGCATGGTATCAAATGAGAAATACGCCATCTCAAACTAATTTTAATTGTCTCTGGGATCACTTGTAGAGCAATATCCTAATTCAACTTCATATCTTAATAGAGCACTAAAAAATAATAAAGAACAATGAGTACTTTCTTATACGTCTCAAGTTTTTATAGCTAGAATGCAGTCTACCCAAAGAGTAGAAGGGCAAATTGTGATAATAAAAAATACTATTAATAGTCATACATCAATTATCGAGCTTATTAAAAAATTTGATAATCAATTAAGTAATGCATCTACTCATATCGGCCAATTGTTGAAATTGGGCCTCACAAGTGATCCCCAAAATATTTACTGATCTGCAAAAAGTCACATGTTGATTGGGCATAAATTAAAACTATACCCCAAATCACATGTCAAATTTGTTAACTCATTTAAGAAGTATAATAAAACATACATCTAACCAATGGGCCCATCTTAAAACCAATGGGTTTTTTTAGAAAGAATAGCAATTAGCAAAAAGTAACTAAAATCAGCAAGTTTTAGATTTTAAATTAATATATTTTTTTTTACATGGTGTTAATTAAAATAAAATTCAAGTTTACCGTTTTAGTTTAGATTCATATGTACTTTTGAAGTTAAGTTTGGCACAATTTCATGTTATTTCGCATGTGTTTAATATTTAACATATTCTACGAATTTATGTTTGAGTACTGGCCAAAATTTTGACAAAAGTATTAACTGTATTATTTTTTGTTTTTTTGTAGATTCTTTGAATAGCGATCCTGATCAATAATTAAAAAAGTAGCTATGTGTTTTTAAGTAGTAGTGATATTTAATTAGACCATTATTGATGACCAATAGTTTAGATAGACGATAGTATACTATTTAGCGATTATTGTTTTACAAATCGAAGTAAATAAAAATATACTGGTATTTTTTTTGTTTGTAGCGAAGATTTTAACTTAAGTAACAAAATAATAATTTGTTGATAACGATTTTGAAGATCTATAACAATAATAATAATGTGAAAAGAGTAAAATACTTAAATTTTCATCGCATGTTTTATTTATTGGAATAATCAATACGTTAAATCTTTTTTTTTTACTAATTAAAAAACTCTGAAAAAATTGGTTGTAGCTTTAGATCTTTTCGATTTAAATTATGATTACGATCAATTTTTTTGTTAACCAGATTGACCATTAAGGAATATGCTTGAGAACGCCTTTATTAAAAGGAATCCATTCGATTACATTCTCATATTCTGTGGCTTTACGTTGAAATTCCTTAATGCAATTGTTAATGACTTTATTGCCACTTGTCCATCCTTTAACTGCATATAATCTACAAACTTATTAAACGTGTTAATATAAATTAAATCATGCTATATATTGATAACTTATTAAATATTTTAACTTACTTCTATTAACCCTATCTAACAAAAATTATGAAACTATCGTAAACTGCCGTATAAAAGACCCGGGTCTCTTACACTCTACCAAAATTAAAACCTAATATTAGACCCCGGGTCTAGTACATGGTGAGGAGTTTGTATCATTAGAAGGAAAAATTTAAAAGCACAAATATTTTTTATTCAAAGTGGACAGCCTAGATATTTAAAAAAACACACATTTAGTTCATTTAGTTATTGTAAATTTTGAGATTCACACTCGGGTTTAGTACATAGAGGGTCTGAGATCTGGGAGGGTCATGTATACGACAGTTTACGGTAGTTAAAGTTTTAAGCACCACTTATGTGATAGTTTATACCGTATTTCATTGTCGAATTTTTTGAAATATTATCGATAAAAAAATTTATATTATTAACTCGCCGGGTTTATGTATATGCACCTGGTTGATCTGAATGTTAATTACTGATGCACTAATATAAGGTGCATCAAAAAAATTTTGAAGTAATCTGCAAACCTGCTATTATGATTGGTTGATCTTAATGTCAATTATTGACGCACTTATATAAAGTCAAATTTAGGTGCGTTAAAAATTTTGGGGTAATCGGCCGTTATGTTTTGTTCAATATCGCAACTGGTTTCATTTTACTATGAGTTTAACCCTTGTACATTGTGAAGGGTAAATCTGACTTATGTACCCAGAAGTTGAGGCTGTGCTCGATGTCTATTTTTATTTTTTTATTTCGATATATATGTATGTTTTCTATTTTTAAATATTACATTGAAGTGTTACCATTTATAGTAAGGCTGTGACTTGATGGAGTTGAAAGACTCGATGAAGTCGAAAGAGTCAATAGAGTCGAAAGAGTCCATAGACTCAATCAAATCCATCGAATCGATTTTTAGTCTGTATTAAAAAGTATATAAGGGCCGTAAGTTTATTGAAGGAAACGGTAGTTCGTACCAGTGTAGAATAGTTCCACTAAGTTCGAAGTAGTCCTATTTAGTTTAGTTCCAGTTAGTAACCTTCGAAATCAGAGTAGAAGTGTTAGCCCTAGAACTATGTATTTCCTTTGTACTATTTTCTTCTTATAAATAAAAACATATACTTATTTTGTCCCCTAACAACTACTATCACCCTCATACAATCATTCGACATAACAACTCCTTGTCCCCGTGACTTTCAATAAAATTCCCAAATCGTTATTAATCGAACCTAGAAAGTAGAAAGAGAATTAATACCCAATTTATCGTATTTATAATAAATCAAGTCTTGACACCGCCGCGATTACCTCTTATATCGAACAATAACGACCCATGACCCGCATCATCGATCTCCGAATTGAGCTAATCCAGCCTCGATTCCCGTGATCACCGTGACCCTTGCTACAAGAATCAACGATTGAAAGTTGGCATCAAAGCTCTATAAGCTACAAAAGAATAGGAGAGACCCCGAAGATTAGTATCCAAAGGCGCAAGAACACGAAGAAGTAAACAGAAATACTTATCCTAACTTCAACTTCACCGTAACAAGACTCTCCAAACCTTGAGACCCGGACCAAGTCCTTCCACGCCTCTTTCTGCCTACCAGTTCAAGGTTTAGAAGTCTTGACCGGCATTTAAGTAGAGTTTTAGTTGAGTACAGAGGTAATTGGTAATTACATAGGAAACCCCTGCGAATCGAAACTTCACAACATGCAAGTCAAGAATTTTCACCTGCAATTGACAAGTGGATAACTGAATATTTAACACCTAACTGTGCTTTCAATGCAATGACAAGAAATGGCCCAGGCAGTTTGGTATATGTTACAATCTGTCAATAAGCATCAAATTTTTGAATTTGAGTATAATGTTGAGTTACATAATACTGGATTTGTAGAAGAGGCTATTGATGTTCCATTAATACTTGTAAATAAGCTTATACCAACTAATTAATTGGACAATGTTGTTGAAATTTGGAAGTTGGTTCGTCATAGATGTACACATAAGAACTATATTATTCTTTTTGACAAATTAATCTTATTTTTGTATATGCCTTGGGTTAGTTCAACGTGGTTTTGTATGCCAGCACTTCTTTCGTCTCTTAGAACATTCAGTATATGCACAATTTCATATAATGCTTATACCAAAAGGTTGGTATAAGGATGAAAAATAATTAGAAGATGATTCGATTCTTTGGCAACAACCATTTACTAATGGATTTAAAGAACAAGAAAGATCTGAAATTAGTAGTGAGGATAGAGCTTATTTTACAACACTTTACAAAATTCCTTATAAATCGGTTTATAAATCTTTGAATTAAAGAAAAGAATACGTTAAGGCTAATAATCTTTCTAAAAAGGCTATTCAATTAGGATTAGATGCTGGTTCTATAGCTATTCAGGAGTTGAATACTTTTATAAATGGATTTATAAAAAAACATACTCTAAAGCATTTAAATAATCAAGAATCAGGTCAAAAATATAACAAGAAAAAAAATTTAATCACAAAGTAGATAGTTCGGATTCGGATATGCAAAACAGTTCAGATTCAAATAGTAATTTATATTCAGATGATAATATTGAAAATATAGATCTATCTTTGATTCAAGACCCTATTATTCGTTCTAAAAAAGGTGCACCTCGCAAAAATAGACTTAAAGGATCTCAAGAAGTTAAACAGAAAGCTACAACTAGAAAACCAACAGAATGTCAACAGTATCATAAATCTAGTCACAATAAGGCAGACTGTGAAAAATAGTATAAAAAAAATCAACTTCAATATCCTTTTTAAAATGCTATTATCATTTTGAAATTGCTATTAAGATGCTTAACATATGATTTAGATTAGGTTTATTCTTGCTTAAGTATTATATAGCTTTAGATTTGCCAAATTGTTATTTGATTTAAGGATTTATTATGGTATGATGACTAATTGAAATTGTTAATTTGAATGCTTTTAATATTGTGATCAAAGTTGTCATTTGCTTAAAGTCGTAACTGATTATAATTATACAAGTCTAATTTATATAGTTATGATATATAATTTTAGCGGCATAGTAAGTAATAACTTCAAATACAACAAAAATACTATTGTATTGTCGCGAAATTGGTGTTGCTTAGAATAATGGCCTAAATTAAGCTTAATTTAGGCTGAAAATTGTAATTTCACTCTTGCGCATTATTTCATGACAATATGGTATGAATTAGTTTTAGTGATGCTTGTAAAAAGTGTAACTAATTTAATATAATTTAATTGTATTTAGATGCAAAAATATAGCGACAAGTATTTACTACAAGCAGTAGCTACTTATTTTCCCACTGATCATTTTTCTAACATGTTATTTATTTAACATTATAGGATTAGAGTTAGTGTTTGATTAGTTGTTTATGATCATTGGAAAAATGAGACAACACTCAAAAAACTAATTTGCAAACTAGATTGTTAGTAAAATTTATTGTATAACAGTAGAATTTAAATAAGCATATTAGAGCTAGAGTGAATATTAATTTTGTTTAAAATTGCTTAATTGGAAGAATTTATATATTGTATGTTAAATTGAAATTTGCGTCAGATTAAAAATTCTATACTAAGATTCAGTAGGGTTAGGGTTAGGGTTGGGGTTAGGGTTAGGGTTAGGGTTTGGGTTTGGGTAGGTATTAGTGGCATTATAATTATTTTGATTTGACGTACAATAAATATATATAGTTTATTTATCTTAATTGGTATTTACTATTTTTTATATTAACAATATATGTATAATTACATTTACTACAAATGCTTTTACATTTATTTAACTACTAAACTAAAGCTTGGGCTAATTTACCCATGACCCAGGCTCGGTGGGCCAAAGTCCTTCTTAATTAGTGTAATTATTGTCGCAGATCATAATTTAAAATGAAATTTACATTCTATACTTAACCTGCTAGCCTTCTAAAACCCATTAATACTTGTTTATTATAATTTTTTTTAAAATTAACTCTAACCCTAAACCCCTAACTCTAAAAAATACACCCCAAAAAAATTTAGTTTTCGAGATTTTATACTATCATTTCATTTTAATCTGGATTTCATTATGATCTGTCACAATTATTAATGATATGAGGTGTACAATTGAATTGTACGAATATGTTTTCCCATTTCTGTAGTTTGGCTTCGGTATTCCTATTAGTTGTTCTTTGCAGTGATTTTTGAATATTTCTCCTGCTACTGTTTTTATTTTTCTATCGTTGTCAGTATTGTTTTCTTTCTCGCCTTCGTTTCTGTTTCTTTCTTCTTGATCTTTTTTTTTGTTTCTAATTTTCCATATTTTCTCATATATAGCTTCTGTAATTTTGTGTAATATTTGGACCGTAAATGATTCTTTCTTTCCTTCTTTGTTTATAAGTTTGTTTATTTTGGTAACTTCTCTTTTCTCTATTATCCCATGTGTTATGCGAGTTAGGCCTGTATTTATATCTGTAGTACAAAAGGAATTAGTAATGGTGTGAGTTATGTTATTAATTATTGCATCTGTCATTATGTCTTTTTCTTCTAGTATTCTTCTTGTTTCTTCTTTAATAATCTTTCGCAAGCTTATTTCTCCATTTATTCTGTATCTGTTTTGGTCTGCGTGTATTTTTAAATCTGCTAGTGATTCGAAGGTAAAGTTGATTTCGTTCTTATCACTAAGTACTTTCCACATCTTCTATCCTGGCCAGTTTTGTATATTTTGTATGTCTTTTGTTTTGTGTGATGCTGTGTTGTGAATGTTTTTTGCTTTTTCATACATATTTTGTCTTTTCTTTATATTGATTTTTACTTTTCCTTTTTTCTTGGTTACGGTCGCCAGTTGTATTAGTGCTGTGATGAATTGCTTCTCCAGTGAAGGCCATTCTTGTGTGCTTATTTCCCACTGTACGTTCCCTTCTTCTATCTGACATATCATTCTGTTTCTTTTGATGCCTTGTTGTTCGTTATTGTATATTTGTATGTTAACATGGATCTGTTTCTTTCCCCATATCTTACTTCTTAGTTCTTCTAATGTCTTGTTGTCTTCTTGGTTCTTTATTATTTTTATTGAATTCTTTTCCCATATTTTATCGTGCATTGTTGGTTTGTCTCTTTTTTTATGTGTTCTTCTTAGTCTCTTTAAATCTTTTTCTTCTATCCTCATCTTCTTTTTACAATCCACAGCCAGTTTTCACAATCTATTGATGTCTATTTTCTTTGCGCACTGTTGGGTACTTATCGACAAATCGTTATGATGGCATCCTTCGCATTGTACTAGTTGTCTGCTTCTTTTCTTTTCTTTCCAATGTTTGACTGTTGCTATTTTACCCTTTATTGACGTAATTTTTTCTACCAGGTTTATATTCATTGCCCCACGACTACCCAGTTGGATTTTGTTGGTGCTCCTTTGCTAGTCCACGGGTTCAGTGTACATAATAGTTGGTTCTTATTTAAGTATGTTAGCTGTATGTTTTTTTGCATTTCTTTAAACCATTTTGGTTTTTTTCCTTTTGCCATTTTCATCGTAGTTTGGGCCAGATTCCTCCATTTCAGAGTGTTTTTGTTGTCGTATTCCAGGCATTGTTCTATGTATCCCAACTCTATTTTATTGCCACCTCTCTGTTTTTTATTGTACTGACGATTTCGTTAATTGAGATGCCTTCCATATTTTCTGGTTTTGGCCACTTGTTATTATTGCTTTTACTACTACTGATTTGGACTTCTTCCATACTTTGTATCATTTTTGCTGTTGTGGTTTTGCTTTCTTCTAATGGTAGTATATAATTGTAATATTCTAAAATCGACCTGTTTGTTTTTGACGCTTCTTGAATTTGTTGGATTCTTATTTTAATTGTTGATTTTTCGAAGTCTTTGTAGTTGAGTAGCCTATTTAGTATGAGTTTGCTTATTTTTGAGGTTTTTTATACAGATCTTTTCTATTTATAGTAATTTTTTGCTTATTTTTGAAGTTTTTTCTGCAGATCTTTCCTTTTTTAGTAAACCTATAATTAACCTGACCTATCTATATATATTTCGGGGTCCTATCTACAATCTATTTTATATGAAAATGGAAATATTGACACCCTACCCTTAATTTTAGATTTTTTGATTAAAAAATCCAAAATTAAGCATATTTATATAAATTATTTTTATTTAAATTTTTTTTAAATTATTTTTTCTATTTTTTTTTATTATATTTAAAAATTTTTATTTTTTTTATTTATTTATTTAATTAAATTTAATTTAATTTTTTTTGGTTTTTTTATTTTAATAAATTCATATTTTTTATATTTTTTATTTTTTATAATTATTTATATTATAATTTATTTTTTATTATAATTTATTTTTTTATTAGAGAATTAGTTCATGGCGACCTGTCGCCATGGCGACCCCATAATGGACCAATAAAAATTGATCACGTGAATCATGTGCTTGATTAATCGATTGATCAATTAATTGAGCACATAATTCATGTGATCAATTTTTATTGATCGATTAGGCCACGCTAGTCATAAAAAATTTTTTAAAAAAAATTCAATTTCGTTTTTGCCGTTAATTTTTTCTCCAGTCTTGCTCGATGGTGACCACTTATTTGCTCAGATAATACAAACTCCTGGAAAGTAAAGAATCCGAACACATGTAAAGGAAAAAAAAGTAAAAATCTGAAAAACTAATGCTTAAATCAATCTTAGTAGACTAATTAAAAATGATGGAAATAAAAGATTACATATAATAAATTTTATTGTAACCTTATAGCCTCTAATATTAAGGCCCTAACCCTAAATTTTTATCTCACAGATTTTTCGTTTTGCATTAATCGGTGGGTCAGGAGGGGTTTTTTTTCTACACAAGTTAGTAAAAAAGTTATCGTTAGATCAGTTTTTTTTTTCCTGCGCAAGTAGCAGAGATTTTGTTTTTTTTTTAACTTTTAACTTAACAATCTAATTTGGGTCTTTTTTTTTTTTTAACTTAAATTTTTTATTATTAAAAAAAAAACCAAATTAGAAAGATTTCAAACTAAGGGTAGAGACATTTATCAGGTGATTTAAAGCTAATAAGAGGCCTACCTCCTTCCCCCCACCTGATATAATATAACGAAATCTAATTAGCTAATTTATTAAATATAAAAATATCAGATATGTACCGGTACATTATATTAACTGCGACCCCAAATATAAGACCCTTATGTACTATGTATCACGGTTTTTTTTATATCTAGACTGCTCACTATGAATAAAAAACATACATGCTTTTTAAAATTTTCTTTCTAATAGTAAAACTTTCCACTAGACCGAATCTTAGATTTAATATTGGTCAGGTGTAAGAGACCCGGTTTTCTATATAGCAGTTTACAGTATATACACCTAATTTTAAATTTGTTAAACTCAAACTGTGCAATTTATTAATAAACGTGTATTTACGCCAAAATAGACCCATCATGAATTTAAACATGACTGCGAACTACAGAATCAATTATATATGCATTTTAGATCTGGTCTTTTCATGAAATAATCTCTTGGCATATACTAGACTCGGGGTCTCTAAAAATTGGTAGAATAAAATAAACCCGGGCTTGTATATACACATTTACGGTAAATCCATTCGGGCATAAATAGTTATATATAAAAGCATGTAAAAGATGGTATTAATAAAGAATTATTTTTATAATTGATCAAAATTTTGGCATCGAAACAAGCTTTATTAGAGTTGTACTATTGCGCATTCATATACATATATTCGTGCAAATACATTTGTATATATTTGGGTTAATTCGCATGCATGCATTTGTGAGCATCACATATATTCTAATCGTTGAAATTTCGGCATAAGGATAATTCAATTCTCAATTAAAACAGAAGCAATTCCTTATAGCGCCTTAAAAAGATACGGCTCTACATTTTTTGTGAAAATCATCAAGAAAATTTCTGATTCTATATCGTCTATTAATTATATTTTCGATTAGTCTCAGACAATTAAATGAATCGCCATTAATACTATAATGTGCATTTAAAAGGTTTGTTTGAAATCGGTAAAATTCCAAATTTCAACATGGCATTCTGCAAAGACTGCATCTTTTTGCCAAGTGCGATAATAACTATCTAAAAACTGAACTAATCGTTTCAAAATATAAAAAATTTATTAGTTATAAAAGAAAAACAAAAATGATACTTAAAACAATAACTATTTTATACTATTATTCATGGCAACTTAAATTAGAAGTGACCAGCCAACTCCAAAAAATATTCTAACCCTTTTTTTTTTAAAGCTTTCTTGGTAGAATTTTGCAAACGTCACCATGGTACTTTTTAAGCTTAGTGCCAAGCGCAGGGTTAGGTACTATATAAGTAAGCCAAAACCACAGAATAACAAGCATAAAAGGAAACCGTAACATGCACTCGGGCGAAAAAATAATGCAGAAAAAGCGACCTAAAAAAATAGAAGTTTGCAGATGGTGAGAAAAACACGTAATTAGGCATTAAAAGAAAACTGATTTATTATTATGTAATCAAAATAAAATAAAATAAAAAGAAATAAAAATTTTACCATCGTACGATTCAAATCCTCGATTATTTTGTTAAGCATTAAAATATGATCAAAAAATGCAAACATTCCTCTCTACACCAAATTTTAATAAAAATTATGTATATAACAATCCTCAAAACACATTTCATAAATTTACTAACGTATTCGCCTATTATAAGATGGCTTCATTAAATTCTCCATCTCATGATAAAAAAGTTCTATGTGAAGAATGCAACAATGAGTGGAAGTTAGTTAAAAAACTTTCTACAGAAGAGATCGAAGATAAAATATCAAGATATCTAAATACCCCAGTACAATTGCGTGGATATATAATACATGTTCCAAGTAGGCAATCCCAACTATTACAATCGTCATCGCTGCCGTTAGTACTTGAACGACCAATATCCGATGTGCAAATTCATTATAATGCCATTGTACAAAAAGCAGCAACTGCTAAAAAAAAGAGTTAGAAAAGGAATTGAACGAATTACAAGATATGGCAAGAATTACTACTAATCCTAAATATTGTAGAAATTTTTCTTCCCAGATTTCTGATCTAAAAAAAGCATTAAAGATCAAGATATTCAATTAGAAAATTTAAAAAGACACGCGGCAAGTCAAAGAAAATCTCAAAAAAAAAAAATTACTTAAAGAAGAGCAACTGGTCGTAAGGTGGCCATCCTCCTTTACTTTTTGAATACCCAGATCTGCATGATCATATATACTCTTGTATCGAATTTGGAGAAGCTGATGCTCAAAGGCGTCGTGAAATTATAAAAGTCAGAACCATTAATCACCTCCGTAGTTCATTGGAAAAAAAATACAATGAGTATCTGTCACGTACTACTACACGAAACTATATTTTGCCCCGAAATAATCGTATGCTTTCAGCAAAAGCTCACCATCACACGGCTCTAGTTGGAATTGCAGGTAGGGTCGTAAATTACTATAATTTTGTATTAATTTCTGGTAAATTGGTTTTCAAGAATGAAGCCAGTATTCTATACATAACGTGGCAAAATTATATGATTTCTAATTTACTGGAACTAGGGTTGTTAATAGAGTACTCCGGATTATAATAAAACATATTACCCACCCCTGGGGTGTTATATATTTTATTATTATCTGGAGTACTCTATTAACAGCTCGTAAAATTACATGTAATATAAGTTTGGAACTTTCATAACATGACCCTAATTGTAGGAGTTAGCCGGAATGAAAAAAGGGATCACGTTGATAGGCACTATTGTTTGGCATCAGTAAAAAATGCTAGAAACTTCGCCTCTGTCTTTGCTGATCAATCTGTTATACCGTCGCAGGACAACAAAGCAAAAGTATCTATTGGCATTCCTGCTGTAGGAAGACATTTCGAAACAATGCAAACAATTCTTGAGCCCGTATCAGTACCTGATCACGATTTTCTAATCAGATCTTCACAAAAACTTGTACCTTCCGTTTATTTGTTAATAAATCCAAAGGAAACTGATGAATCGTTGCGAGTTGGTCAACTTTCAATTTTTATTAGAGCACAGTGGCACCTTGGTTCTTCATCTGCTACACATATGACAGACATCTTCATTAGGAAATTTTATGTATAGATATTAATCGATATATAACAGTTAATCGTTTTATATCGATTAAAAAATAATGATATATATCGATTAAACGGTTAAAAATCGATATATATCATTTTTTATATTAAATCGTTATATATCTACAAATCGATTATAATCAGAATTATTTAAAACAATATATAACGATTAACTGATCTTTAACGATTACATAGTGTTTTGACTACAACAATATATAACGATTAACAGATCTTTAACGATTACACAGTGTTTTGACCACGTTACAAAAATTTCATCCCAGATCATCGGGTAAAAAAAAAAAAAAA
>QKWP01000465.1:216383-241929 GCA_003550325.1 Gigaspora rosea | reverse complement strand
AAGAAGTATTACTATTGAGACAGTTAAGAAAATTTAATGCAAAGACGGTATTCATTCCTGTTAATAGTAATGGGAATCCAAAGACGTCGGCTACTGTATATTTTGAAAACAGGGACGATAAAGAAAAAGCAATGGAGAGTAGAGCATCGTACTTCAATACGCATTTATTTTGGAAGCAAGAGAAGAAGCACCGTACCGGTCAAAGAAGTGAAGACACGAGATACGGGAAAGGAAAGGTACTAGCAAAAGCAGACCAAAGAACAAGAAGGCAATATAAAGTAATCAAGAACAGGGAGAAACTTGGAAAACAAGACAGGAAAAGATGGGAAGAACAGGTGAGAAAAACGATAATAGAGAGTGAAAGGACAAACATATTACAGAGAAGACCGATAGAAAAATGGAAAGAAAGGACAAGAGAAGAAACAAAAGAGGAGAGCACGGTGTTATCAAGTCAAAATTTATTAGAAGAAATACTTAAAAGATTAGTAAGACTCGAGGAAAGGATAGTATAGGGGGTGACTCCATGTCACTCCTAAAATTGTTGCCATGGGCATCCCAATGGACGAAGACAGGCCGGTGGGGCTGTTTAAACAAAGGACAGAGGAGGAGGAAGGTGGTAGGAGTAAAGGAAAAAGGAGATGTAAAGAACAATATGAGAAGAAAATTATTAATATGGTTAAAGATAAACGTAAAATGGAATTTAGAATAGCATATCATAACATTAATAGGCTGAAAAATCAGAATGGTTATAGGATGGAAGCATTATTGGATTGGGCAGAAGAAGAGGAAATTAGTGTAGTTGGGATTATAGAGACAAACGTTTCAAATAAGGAGGCAAAGTGGCTGGTTAGAAAAGATAGACAGTATTTGAGTTTTTGGGCAGATGCAGATGTTAAGAAAAAGAAGAGATCAGGTATTGGAGTATTAATAAGGAAAGATTGGGTGTACATGTCGCAAAGCCCCGAGCAGTTACAGAGTACATAATGGAAATATCGCTATTGTTTAGACAATTAGAGATAGTGATTATTATTGTATATATCCCCCCAAACGACAAAGAACAAACCAAAAATATATAGCAATATATAGTGAAACGATATATACAGAGAAAACCAGTGACACAGTTTAATCACGTACTAGATGAAGTATTGGATCAGTTTGAAGGGGAAGAAAGGGCAGGAAAAAACAGCTGCCATTATACCGATGGTTGGAGAATCAAAATTTTTACGATACATTTAGGGAGCTAAATCCAAACAAGATAGCATATACCTGGTCAAGGAATGAAAGTAAATCAAGAATTGATATAATATGGACGTCTGGTAATTTGTTCAATGGACTTAAGAAGACAAAAATACAAGAAGCTGATTATATAACAGGCAGTGATCATGAATTCGTATTAGCGGAGATAGAACTAAGCGAGTTTTTAAAAGTAAATACTACAGCTCATAACAGGAAGAAGAAGTACGTGAGAAAGGTGTACGAGTATGGGAAGGCGATAAGAGAAGATTGGGAAAGTTTCAGAGCAGACCTGCAACAAACAATCGAGAAAAAACCAAGTATAAAATATTTAAAAGAGCAGGAAGCATACCATGATAGTAAACAGCTAATAAATAAAGTGTGGGATGCAATTTCAGATAGTATAATATATGCCGCAAATAAAAACATCACGTATAAAAAGATATCCAATACTGTAGCAAACAAAAGTGCTAAGAAGTTACGATCACAGTTGCACCAAGAAGTAATAGAAATCAGCAAACTTGTAAAGATACTGAGGAAATATAGAGATTCATATATAGAGAGAGATGTGCAGGAAAAAATTAATTGGACAATACAAGGGATAAATGAGAGATTAGGAACTTTAATTCCACACATAGAGAGTACAGTTAAGGACGAACACGTGGAAGATATGAAAGGTTGGTGGAAGCTAATCAAGGCAAGATGGAAAGAAGAACAGGAACAAGAAAAAAGGTTGAAGATCGAAGAAGCAGTAGATGCACAGTGTGCAAAGATTGCCAATGAACAAGAGAAAATGTTGGCGAGTCTGTTAGAAAAACCTTTTAAAAATATACAAATTGACAGGCTGTTGATTGAAAAGGATAGAGAGTGCAGACTAGTTAGTGAGGTAGATGAAGTATTATTGGAGACAAAAGAACACTTTCAGAGTCAATTTAGGAAAAGGCATATAAATAAGGAATTATTAAAGGGGAAATGGAAAAACGTGTACAAGCCACAAGATTATGTCAAGGAGGAGTGGTACATCGGACTCGAAGAAGAAATTACCGAAAGCGAATGGGACCAGATGCTTAAAGGAATTAAAACGGTGATAGCACCAGGAGTGTCCAACATATGTTATATTTTGCTCAAAAATAGGAGTAAGAAGACACAGGAAATTTTCAGGCAGTTTGCAAATTTATGTTGGAATAAAGGAGATGTACCAGATAAATGGAAAATTGCGCAATTGTATGCGATACCAAAGGATACAGACTGGGGATTAAGCCTTAGTAACGTAAGACCAATAGCCTTGTTAGAGACCTTCAGAAAGTGTATTACAAAAATCATAACGAATAGATTAACAAAGATTATAAAGGAAAATGATATTCTGAAAGGTCAAAATTTTGCTGTACTTCCGGGATGTTCGACAAAAGAGCCGGTGCAGATAATAAATGCATTGATGGAAGATGCTAAAGAAAAGAACAAGGAAATGTGGATAGTATTTCAAGATATGCGGAAAGCATACAACTTGGTATCCTTGGAAATGCTACAATTAGCATTAAGAAGAATAAAGGTCCCTGAAAAAACGATTGGTTTTGTATTAAGTATGTTCGATAAACGACAAATGAGAGTGATAACGAAGGAAGGCTTAACAAGTCCTTTTGTGGCAGAAGACGGAATAGATCAGGGAGAGGTTCTGTCTCCGTTGATGTGAAGAGTATTTTATGATCCGTTACTGTGTAAAGTACAAGAAGAAAAAGAACTTGGGTATATTGCAGAAGTTAAAATTCCGGTAGATGGTAGAAGAGGTACATGTTGCGTAGAAAGAGTAAGACAAGCTGCGATAGCGTATGCCGATGATACAATGTGGTTAGGGAAGAGTAAAGAAGAGATGGAGTCAATTCTAGCAATTGCAAATGAGTTTTTTATAATCAATGACATACAGCTAAATGAGAGCAAATGCAAGCTTTTGGTGATGAATAAAAGAAAGAAAGAGGAACGCAAAGATATTCAAATTAATAAGATAGTTATCAAGGCAGCAAAAAAGAATACAATTGTTAGAATGTTAGGAATTTGGTTGAATGGAAGACTAAAAGAGTCGCTAGTTAAAGATAAAGCGAAAGAGATAATAAGACAAACAGCCTTAACCTTAAGATGGAAGAAAATGACGATTAGTTAACTGATTTATGTGAATAATATATATTTGATACCAAAATTATGTTATATTTTACAAGTATCAAATCTAAGCAAGACGGCACTACAAAAAATACAGCAACTGTACCTTCAATTAGTCAAAAACAAAATAGAAATGGTGAGAACAGCTGGAAATTATATTATATCCCACAGAGGAATGATGGGATTTAAATTGTTGGAGCAGGAGTTGTGTATTAAGCAGATTTCGGCATTGCAAAATCGGCTAAACAACGATGGGATAGTGTTGAAGCTAGCACATATTAGAATAAAGCAAGATTTGTTTAATGCGGGGTTAGTAGGTATGGAGTGGAAGAGCGAGGAAGATAAGGAGCTTCAACAGTTATGGAAAGGCAATCTAGCATGCCGAGTATTGGTCAAAGCGAGAGAGTTAAAAGTCAGGTTTGGTTTTGATGAAAATTGGTAGTATATATATGGAGGAAAATATCTGATCAGAAATTTGCTCCAGGAAGAAAAGGGAAGTAGGAATTTGATAAGTGAATTACAGGATACGGGTATATTCTTTGTAGAGCAGTTGCTAGACCAGAGTGGTAAAAACATGTTAACGTGGCAACAAGTTATGTTGGCAAGAGATAGAGTCCGAAGAGGAAAAAGTCCCAAATGGTTTACAGTAGTTGAAAGTAAACTCTTGCAAGACGAAGGTAGAAGAACGGTTAAAGAGGAATGGATAGGAGACGCAAACAATATGTGCACGCTAAGGATGTCTAAAAAAGAAGTGTCACATGATAACAGAAAAAAGGAGTGGATCTTGCTTAGAGGAAAAGAGAATGAGCCGGTAGTAAAAAGAATCATAGAAAAAAGGAAGTGTAAGGTTTTAACAGAAAATTGGAGAATGGTGGAAGATACAAACTCTCTTGGAAGAAGTCCTGGTAAAAGTTTACAGTATTTGGAAAGGCAAGAAGAAAGTGGAAGTTCTGAAAGTGTGAAATAGTTAACGAAGTCTAGGATTTTATCATGCTTACCAAGGCCAGTAGTTAAAGAAGGGAATCGTTGTGTCTGATACCAACAGATATGTTAGAAGAAATGGTACGTCCAGAAGCACCAATATCAAAAGGGAAAAAACATATTGCAAAAGACGTGGTGATAGAAGATATTGATGTAGAGATGATTAGGCAGCAAAAGGTGGGACGGGAAATGGAGGAAACACTTGAACAGCAGCTCCAAAGTAATAGAGAACGAGATAGTAATGTATTAGTTTTTTATACAGATGGGTCGTTAAGGTCCGTAGAAGATGAAAATAAAATGGGAGCTAGCTGGGTTCAGGTGGATAGTGAAGGGAATTTATGCTTAACAAAAGGCATGTGTAGAGTAGAAGCATAGTCGTCTTCAACCAAGCCGGAATTGGTAGCAATTTGGCTAGCGTTGTTGACAGTGCCTAGTAATAGAAAAGTAGTAATTAGAACAGATAGTTTAGGAGCAATAGCAGGTCTGAGCAGAAATTTGGAACTTCGTGAAGGGAAAAAATGGATGAAAGAAAAGTACTTTGATTGGTTAATCAAAATCAAAGATATGGTAAAGATGAAAGGTATAGAGCTACAGTTAGAGAAGATAAAGAGTCATAGCAAAGACAGGTGGAATGACAAGGCAGACGCTTTAGCAAAAAAAGGAACAGAAGGAGGAACAAGTATAGGGACACCAGAATACAATCAGTGGATTAAATGTCCTTTACGATGGAAGCATTATAGAGTTGAGTTAGGAACAAGAGCATTTCTAAGAAAAGTTTTTGACGCCAAAAATAGCGCGAGATGGCGCGAATCGAAAGTAGTTCAAGACTTCGAACAAGAAGGAAGTGAGGAAAAATATAATTGGCAGTTATTCTGGTCAACTCTGAAAGGTTTTACAGGCATTAGATGCACAATCCTGAAGAAAAGCAAAAAATTGGCGTTCTGGTACAAGGTGTTTTTTAATGAGTTGCCAGTGCTAGAGGTGTTAAAAAAAAGAAGACCCGATATCTATATATCATCAAACTGTATTGCATGTATGAAAGAAGTGCCGGAGACTTTAGAGCACTTGGTGGAGTGTGATGCATACAGTTTTTTGTGGCATAATATTGAAGTGGTAGCAACAGAAGTAGTATGGCAGAAGCTATCGGAGGAAATGAAGAAGCGATTAAGTCTGTATGATTTTAGAGACATTCTACTACCAGCTACTAGAAACGAGCGTAACAAGATGCGTATAGGTTATATAAAGGGTCTGTGTATAGCAAAAGTTAGTGGAGCTCTATGAGAATATATGCCAACAAAAAAGGAGTGGATCAATTGCTTTAGAAGCTTCGTTTACATATGGAGAAATGGCTTCTTTGACTTCATATGGTCAGAGCGTTTTAAAATGCTTTCAATATGGGAAAAAGGAGAAGGTATTAGCCCAAAGATCAAGAGAAAGAAACCTGATAATGGAAATAAACGGAAAAGATCACGTGACTTGTCAAAGGAAAGTGAAACGGTTCAAATAGAAGAGTTAAGACCTAGAGGAAGTAAGGAAATGAATGTCGAAAAGAGGTGGGAAACTATGATCGAGGACTTTATAAAGAATGCAAATTATCCATTCTGGTTTGGCCTGTGATAGGGCTGACAAAGTTGTCTGTCTCATCAGTGAGGCAGTGCGACAGGTCGCACCAAAGTGCTCACGAAGTATTCGGGTGATGCCGGACCTGCTATAAGATAGATAGATAGAATAAATATAAATAATTAATTTAGTTATATTATGTATCGAGTATCTATTTAATAAAGGTACTGACGAGACTGTCAAAGGTTAAAAAAAAAATAGTATTTGGCCAATAAAAAATGATCTAGTAACATATGGATGGATTTATTTCTGATTAACAAAAATGTGATTATTGCGAAAATTAACGTTAATTGGTTGATATATTAAATACAATAGTAAATATTTAGACTTTGTAAAAATAGAACTATACCTTTTTTTCTAAAAATATAGCAGTCTGAAATTTTATATTTATATTCGACAAGACTTTAGCTTCAGAGATCCTGCAACGGTTTTTCTGGATCCCGCAAGAATAAAAACTTATTAGCGACAATGCCAAAGGAATCATAGCATAAAATACGGGACCTTGTACAATATGTGGCAAAAACGACTTTAGAGAAAAATTTCATAAATTAACACAAAACTCTTACTTAAAGCTATGCAAAACCCCGCTACTTTGAATTTAAAGGTTGAACTTGGCTTGTATGATCAGCTTTGTCGTAAACATTATACAAAGCTGGTTGTATTTAATAGACATTTAAGCCTGAAGAAAAACAAGAATATAGATTAAATTCAGTTTATAAGATCGACAAAAAGCATGCTAAAAATGGAAATTCTAATGAACACCAAAGTGACAAAGGCAATCCTAGTAATGAGAATGAGGCATATGAATAGTACTTGAAATCTGCTATGGGTAGAAGCTTTAATGAACAATTAAGCATTAGAAATTGCTACCAAAACGGCATAGGTGTTCCTAAAGATTAGAAAAAAGCATTTGAATGGTACTTAAAATCTGCTAATGGTAGAAATTCTGATAGACAATTGCGTGTTAGAGATTGCTACAAAAACAGATTAGACATTCCTAAAAATGACTTTAAATTAGCTGAAAATGGAAATCCCAATAAACAATTACTGTTGAAAATTGTTATCAAAGTGGAAAAGGCTCTAAAGATGAGACAAAAGCATTTGGATAGTACTTAAAATCAGCCAGTGGCGGAAATTCTAATGGAATTTTAAGTATTGAAATTGCTATCAGAGTGGAATAGGCATTTCTAAAGATGAGAAAGAGGCATTTAAATGGTATTTGAAATCTGCTAAGAGTGGAAACTAAACTTTAATGGTTAATTAAATGACGAAACTTGTTATCAAGATGGAATAGGCATTTGTAAAGATAAAAAGAAGGTGCTTGAATGGTACTTAAAATTTGCTAAGGGTGGAAATTCTAATAGGCAATTAAATGTCAGGAACTGCTACCAAAATGGAATAGGCATCTCTAAAGATGAGAACGAGGCATTAAATGGTATTTAAAATTTGCTAAGAATGGAAATTCGAATAGGCAATTAAATGTTGGAGCGTGCTATCAAGATGGGATAGGTATCTGTAAAGATGAAAAGAAGACATTTGAATAGTATTTGAAATCGGCTAAGAGTGATAATTTCAATGGACAATTAAGTATTGTAAACTGTTATCAAAATGGAATAGGCACTCCCAAAGATAAAAAAAAGGCATTCGAATAGTACTTGAAAGCTGCTAATGATGAAAATTCAAATATGTGATTAAATGTTGAAAATTGCGATCATAAGTCATTAATAGATTTGGCACCCACAATACTTAACAAAGTAAATGTTAGAAAGTAACTATTTTTAAGTATACAATCAATATCAGGGCAATATAAATGGTTTGTTGCTCTTGGAAGGGATTCCAAAAAAGAACTTTCAACACTACTAGTACAATACCAATTTTTGGTTATAAAAGTAAACAACCAGTTGTTTATGTACATAGTGTTTAGTTAGATATTAATAATGAAGGTGTTAAGTTCAATTACCAACCATTTAGTAAAGAAACAGAACTTTCTAAAGTAGATGCTATGGTCTGAGCATATAATGAGTCTTTACTGTCCTATGATGGTTATCGTAGATTGGCCATGGTTGAACCTTAACTTATTCGTAAATACCAAGTTGTAGCAAGAAGGATAGAAATAACAAATCTGATGCATGAAAAAATTAGAATTGAAAGTTTCAGTACTGATAAAACTATAAATAATCAATCTAGTCTTGGACAATCAGAAATAAAAAAATGGTTTATAGATCTATCAAACCTATTTTAAGTATTCTTGTTCCTATTTGGAAGCAGACTTCTCTACCAATTCTTGTTTCAAAAGATATAATTAGGCTAAAATTTGGGGTGATGGTCATAATATAGGCTGTAAACAAAATCATATAATAATGACTATTTGTTTTTTGAATGAGGGTAAAAATATTTTAAACCTGATCACCAATATTGGTATTAATTAATTAATTAAAATTTTTTTTTTTTAACCTTTGACAGTCTCGTCGGTACCTTTATTAAATAGATATTTGATACATAATATAACTAAATTAATTATTTATATTTATTCTATCTATCTATCTTATAGCAGGTCCGGCATCACCTGAATACTTCATGAGCACCTTGGTGCGACCTGTCGCACTGCCTCACTGATTAGACAGACAACTTTGTCAGCCCTGTCACAGGCCAAACCAGAATGTATAATTTTCACTCTTTATAAAGTCCTCGATCATGGTTTCCCACCTTTTCTCAACATTTATTTCCTTACTTCCTCTAGGTCTTGACTCTTCTATCTGAACCGTTTCTCTTTTCTTCAACGAGTCACGTGGTCTTTTCTGTCCATTATTTATTAATTAAATTATTTATTAATTCGTTTAATTTAATTTAATTATTAATTTAAATGTGTAAGAATGAAACTTAGAAGTGGATATTTAAGTTTTTATAGTAATGATTTAGTTCTCTGGAAAATTTCAAGTAGAAAACCACTAGGCCATATATCGAACTTTACAAAAACTATTGGAATAACGATCCTACTATTTAAGAAAATAGGATTCTTAAGAATTTGAGAAAAGGAGTACACGAATATTTCGAACAGCACAAATTTCTCAAAGCATTAAACCTTTTTGAAGAAATTCTTAAAAACAGTTTGTGTAGTTCTAAGAATTAAGAAAATGACTCAATGGAATTAAAAAAAAACGTGGATGTGGACTCTCTTTTGGTCAAAGAGGGTTTTTTATAAATTTAGATGAAAGTATTTAAATCTTGAAGATAATAATCTTTGATCAGAGAAGGAAAAGCATTAGCCAATACATTTCCAAGAACACCAGACTAACTTCTTTTAATCTTTTTTGATAAATTTACAAATATAAAGTATCTTGCTAAAGGAAGGCTTTGGCACTGTTTTTAAGACTGAAGTGTATATTCAATATTGGGATTCTCAGAATTTTAAATGGAATAGAAATCCGCAAAGAAGTATTTGTTTAAAAAGTCTTTTTCGGAGTAAGCAGCTTAAAAAGATGAGAAAAATCAGGTGGAGATTAAATTCCTGATCCTTTTGTTGCTTTATTCTCAAACTTGTAACTTTTACTAACCTCCTAAATACACAAGAGAAGTTGAATATTATTGCCTGTTACAAAAAAAGTCAAGGTTGTCAGGTTTATTTCCAAATGTTAAACAAAGTTATATACTGTAAATTCTCGAAATAACAGGCATAGGCGTTATTTTGAATTTTGGTCTGAATTAAGCTTAATTCAGACCAAAATTCGAAATAACGCCCATGCCCATTATTTCAAGAATTTACGATAACATATCTCCATTTTATTAACTAATACGATAAATCAAATGCTTTAGTATTGGATAGTAGTATTTGAGAAAAGAAGCACATGAATACTTCGAACAATACAAATTTCTTGAAGCATTGATCTCTAGGACTATGCAGACTGTTTTTAAGAATTATTCAAAAAATTCTAAGAAAGCATCTCAAATGAGTTCTTTCTTGGAATAGACATAGATTGGAACATTTATACGGGTTAATAAAGGCAATTTGCAAGAACTTTATGCTTAAGATTTAAATTGTGGAGATAATGATTTTGGATTAAAAGGAAAAAAAGGTTTTTGCAATAACTTCAGGCTGACTTCTTTGAGTTTATGGAAGAAAACATTACTAACAAGATTACTGTGTTGGCTTCTTTGAATCGTGAAGAAAATAATCTTGGATCAGAAGACTTATGATATTACATATTGGCATTTCATTGGAACATTACAGGGTTGGGCAACTGGACAATTGGACAATTGGAAATTTGTCCAGTGTCCAGTGTTCTAATTGTCCAGTGTAAAGCAATAGATTAAGAAAAATAATCACTGGACAACAAAAATTAAAAAAATTATAATTTTTAAAATTTTAAACAAAAAAAATTAAATAAACTAGATAATTAACCAATTTTGTTAAAATCGATAACTTAAAAAAATTAATTTATTAAGCCTGTTTTTGCTATATAATATATTATTTATAATATTTTCAAGCCTAATATCTTTCAAAACCTGCTTACCATATCATTTGAAATACTATCCTTTACAATTGCAAGCAAATTGGTTGCATATAGATATCTTATTTAGTTAAAGGGAATTGCTATTCACACCATAGATTTTTGCTATTCGCATTGTGGTTACAAAAGATTTTCTATTTTTAGAATTTATGCACTTGTGTTATACAAAGGCCCGGTGCATTGTTTTGCAAAAATAATTTTTGGTTACATGCCGCTAATGTCGTGTAATATTACACAAGTCTAATTTGGGTAACCTAACCTGGGTCGGCCAGCATTAAGCTTAATGCTGGTAAGCACTATCATGATAATGCCCTCGGCGTAGTTAGACATAATTCCGGCCCACCCTAACCCTAAATTTAGCCCTAGATTTAAGGTTAAAGTGGGCCGGAATTATGTCTAACCCCGCCGGGGCATTATCATAATAGTGTCCACCAGCATTAAGCTTAATGCTGGCCAACCCAGGGTTAGATTACCAAAATTAGACTTGTGTAACATTATATGACATTAGCAGCGTGTAACCAAAAATTATTTTTGCAAAAACAATGCACTGAGCTTTTGTGTAACATAAGTGCATATATTATTTTGAATTCTAAAAATAGAAAATCTTGTGTAACCATGGTGCGAATAGCAATTCCCTAGTTAAATATTATACAGGACTATATGCGCTAACAGAATATTGACTAATACAGTTGCACTCCCATATAAGCACCTCCTATATAAGCACATTTCTTTATAAGCACCTTTATTTCTTGAACCTACTACTATTAAACATATAAAAATTACTCTCTATACAAGCATATTCCTATATAAGAACACTTTTTATCGGTCCCGATGGTGTGATTATATAGGAGTGCGACTGTATACAATAATTAATTAAATTAAATTTTAAAATTAAATAAGAATAAAATTAAATTAAATCAAAGGTATAGTGCATTATTATAAAATTTTAACTACATTTTTGAGAATTAGCTAGAGCAATCCTTTGGGAGTACTAGTTATTTGACCAGATATGTTGTGCTTTAACTAATTTATTTATTTATTGAATTTTTTATAAATATGTCACTGGACACTGGACATGCACTGGATATTACACTAGACAATTTGGAAACGTCCAGTATCCAGTAAAAAAGCACTGAATATACAACTTGCCCAACCCTGAAACATTATAATTTACATATTATGTTCATTATAGTGAAAACTTAAATATTTGCATTCGGGTTTTATTTTTACGCATTTATTTAATTATTTTTAATTATTTAATAATTTAATAATTTAATTAATTAATTATTTATTAATTGTAAAAATTTTATATATTTAAGTATATGTTTATATATCGGAAAAGAAAAATACAATTCGTTAGCAAAGATTGGTCATATATTTGAGCAAGAACTATCAGATCTTAAAAATGATAGTTTTTTTGATCACGATAATGTTAATTGGCCCATGGAATTGTTTTTGTAGAGATTGGAAATTCATGTATATCATTATGGGACTAAACGCTCCAAACTCGAATTATTTTTGTCTATATTGTAATTGCAATTTAGTATCTCAGTGGGACATGGATCAAGTTTGGGCTAATATGGGAAACTCTAAATATAATCTATATTGTATAATAATTGTGTAATTTATTTAATAAAATTAAAAATTGATTTTTTAAATAGAACATTTCTAAACACCATCCGGGATGATATTATTAAATACCATCCCTAGCATATCATTGTATCACATGATCATCGATCTGCATAAATTAAACAATGTCGCAGATCACAGAATTTTTTGATATTAGTACGTACGGCGCAGTTTAACATAGTTCAATAATATTTATTACTTCAAAAGACATTGTCCATTATCCTTTGCTTCACAAAGGATAGTTTATGCTTCCACTATGGCTGTCGCCTCTGCTACAGCATTTTTATTTTACTAAAGCATAGGAAAAACCTTACAAACTAACACACCCTAACCCTACTAACTAGCTTGATGAACGTCTTTAAACGATAGCACCAAGAGAAAAGATGCCAAGAACCATATTAAAACCAATGACACCTCCAATAATGACGAAATGGTTACCACAAAGGCAACACGAATAATGGCAACACCCACTTATAACATTGCACGAAACTGACACTAATGACGACTATGGAAAGAAAGTGGGAAGGTTAAATATGCACCAAATGAAAAGTACCAATGACACTAGAATAAATCGAATGATGACATCCACCCCAAAAGCAATAATAACGCGTCGCCACCATAATTGCTGAAAATGAACGGCACGAAATTGAAACCAACGATTACAGAAAGAACATGCGTAAAAAACACCAGTGACACACAATACCTATCACAGCAGCGACACCAAAGCAAGCAGCGCAAAACTAAAACCAACGATTATGGAAAGAATAGTGGAGGTTAGACATGCAACAACAAAGGAAAAACACTAAAAACGCGAAATCCATCTCAAGACAACAAAATAATTACAATAACGTGACACCTACCACAGCAGTAGTACCAAAGCAAGTGATGAAAAACTAAAACTGAAAGAAAGGTGGAAAGTTAGAAATGTGACAGCAAGAAAAAAACACCAACCAAACCAGAAGTAAATCTAAAGGCGCTAACACCTAATGCAATTCAAATGCGTAATGACGACAACACCTACCTATAAGATGACACAACACCTACGACGACTCCATTAATGACGTCTCCTCCAACAACGATGCCATACTGCATTGACGGTTAAAAACAAGAAGTTAATATTAGACATGTATACTAGAATAAAAAAAAAAAAGGATTGATTATCATAGATGATCATCAATCGGTTATATGTTAGATGATCATGGATGATATTTAACAAAATCATCCAGGATGATCTTAAGAATACTTCTTCTAAATATTAATTGGTGATCCGCGAGTCAACCAGAGAGTGGTCATAGTAAAACGTGACGCAGATTACTTTTAGAAATTAGGGTTTTGCGAATGTGGAGTGCACACATCTAAAACTTTTTTTTATACTAAGTTAATCACTCTTCTGACTTAAGAGACTTTTGTAGAGCTCGTCAAGACGCATCTAATGGTGGTAGAGCGTCAAAATCGACCTGGTGGGTGCTGAGATATCTTTAAAAAACGTTTCTTTTACTATGTAAATTTCTTTACAAACAATACTATTGTTTGCAAAGAAATTTACATAGTAAAAGAAACGTTTTTTAAAGATATCTCAGCACCCACCAGGCCGATTTTGACGCTCTACCACCATTAGATGCGTCTTGACGAGCTCTACAAAAGTCTCTTAAGTCAGAAAAGTGATTAACTTAGTATAAAAAAAAGTTTTAGATGTGTGCACTCCATATTCGCAAAACCCTAATTTCTATAAGTAATCAGCGTCACGTTTCACTATGACTACTCTCTGGTTGACTCGCGGATCACCAATTAAATTTAATTAGGCACAAAAAAAGCAAATTTATTTCCAGCAATTGACCAAAACAACTATATTCCCGATGAGTTGCATCTGCTTTTACATATATCAGATATTTTAATAGAATGTTTGTTTAATAATCTGTTTAAAAAAAAGAATTCAAAAAACAAATAAAACCGATTGTTGAGGTAGCATTCAAGGGCCTTTCAATTCAATTCAAATTTTTTAAATCGACAGGTAATAAATGGAATTGGACATTGCTGATGGGTTGTACAAAAAAAAATATTAGAAAAATTTTTGGTAACTCAGTTTATTTCTGGTACACATGGACAAAAAATCGAACAATTGTGCCACAAATTTTACTGGTTATATAATATTCTACGACAATTGCAACTAACTGAACAAGAAATTAATCAATATAAAGTTGATGCAGAAATTGGGTTCGAACCTTTTGTTATCTGTCTGAAGGTTATATAAATTCTTCAGAAAACTTTGGGCTTTATAGAAAAGCTAACTTATACGGTACATGCACGTATTTGCAAAACATATTCCTTTATTTATGCAGCAACTCAAGACGAAAAATCCCTCTTTGCAATTTTTTTCTACCTCGAGTATAGAAAAAAAATCACAATCAGGTAATATAAACTAATTATATTTGTGTGCGTGTATTTTCCAATATACTTATCATTAGGTTCAACTATTTTTGAGAAGTACTATTATGAGAGGAGGAAACAAAAAAAATTCTGTCGTTTATAATATAATGTCTTTCAAGAATTGCCAACTTTTTTATCTAATTAATAATGTTCCAAAAGAATTTACTTTTCGAAACATTAATGTTAAAAACAAAGAAAATTTATTGTATTGATTAAAATAATCATTTTATATTGTCTTGACATTACGTTATTTAGTGATCTTCATTTTGATTAAAAGTTAATTAGGGCTTAAATTGTAGTTTACCCAAACTAGTACACATAAAAACTGGTTATACATGAACATTAATTATATTCGCCCGAACATGTTAGTTTAAATAATGCATTGGGTATTACAGATTAATCATTTGATCAATTTACTATGATCAAATTTTTATCAAAATAATATAATTTTACTATTATTCTATTATTATAAAGAAAAGTGCAAGATTTAAAAGTATCACATAAATATTGCACTTATTTTTTCAATTTTTTTTTTAATTAAAAACTGTTTGTCAGAACTGTTTCAAAGCGGCTATTTTGATTTTCATTAAGGTTCTAATTAAATTTCGATTATAGGTTTTAAGATAATTTTTTTTATTCAAATTAATAAATTTTCAAGTATTCTATAAGACGAATACTTAGAACCCAAATATTATTAGAAAAAATAAAAACATAGCCTTATTCTTTGGCTTTATATAAAATAACTAGTGAAAATTTTAACTATATAAAAATCTGTGATAGAGATTACATATGAAAATCACTATAGGTGAAATGTGGCATACTTCCATCTAAAACTTTTTTCTTACTAAGTTAACGATACATACCCACTAATTGAAAGTTGTAGAGCTTGTTGAGACGCATCTAACAGTCATTAGATCACCCAAATCGGCCCAATAGATGGCGAAATATCATCAAAAAATGATTGGCTGACTATATAAAATCTCTATATAAACAATATTTGTTTATATAGAGATTTTATATAGTCAGCCAATCGTTTTGTGATGATATCTCGCTGTTCACCAGGCCGATTTGAGTGATATAACTACCATTAGATGCATTTTGATGAGCTCTACAACTTTCAATTATTGGCCATGTATCGTTAACTTAGTAAAAAAAAGTTTTAGGTAGAAGCACACCACATTTCGTCTATAGTGATTTTTATATGTAATCTTTGTCATAGATTTTTATATAATTGGCCAATTGTTTTTTGATGATATCTTGCTATCCACTATGCCAATTTGAATAATCTAACTACTATTAGATGCATCTCAATGAGTTCTACAACTTTCAATTAGTGGGCATGTATCGTTAACTTAGTAAAAAAAATTTAAATGGAAGCACGCACATTTTGCCTATTTTCCAATTTACAGGTAGATTATCAATTAAAAAAATTCAATATTAACTTCCAAATTCCATTACTTATTAAAGATTCTTTTTTCTTTAAAAAAAATCTTTTTCAATAATTATGTCTTTTACAAACAATATAGATGCAGCCACTGCTTCTCTAAAAGATATATTTTTAATAGTTAGAAAAAAAATAATATAAGTAGGCAGATAGTAAAGTCTATTATTTATTCAGAAAAATTAGATTATAACAGTTTCCTAACACTTAACTAGAAAACTTCTAAATCTTGCAAATCTATGAAAGCCAGGTATACAGTAAGTACTATAGAAGATATTGCTTCAAATATCTCAGAACCCATTTTATCATCTTTCACTGAAATATTACTTTTTAACCCCAACAACAATTTAGTGCTATCCTATCCTAATAATGAATTGCTACTAGAAGATAATGAAAATACTAATATTGAATTATATACAAATCCTTTGCTAGAAGATACATTTATAACTTTATACTTAGAAACTTCTGAATTATATGACCACTAGCATGCTATAACAAATTTCTTTATCATCACAGATTATAAACACTTCCTGCACTACAAACTATAGACTTATTTTTAGAGTATATATACAAGAAAACTATCCAATATACTACTCCAATCAATATATTAGAATTTCTATAAAACCTCATTTACAAATTAGTTACTATTTTATAGAGGCATATATCTATTTACCATATGAGAACTTTATACTAGGCCACTTCTTTTTACCTTTTGAGGACCTGTATTGTTTCTACAAACTTGAACTCAAATCATATACTAGTTCTAATTTATATCCTAGCAATAATAACAATTTTCAATTACTAGTCTTTATTGATGACTTTTTTGATTCTACACCTTCTTTTACTTCATTACCTTATAATAGTTTACTAACTACAAATAACAACTTTTTAATATCTTCAAACTCATAATCTACTTGTAATCTATTTATTAATATCGCTACTCACAATGTTAGAGGTTTTATCTCAGCTCCTAAGAGACAAATATGGCAAGATGATTGTATTAACCACAACATCTCTATTGCTTGTATTACAGAAACCAAAATTTTACACAAAACCAAACTCTTATTTTGTAACAACAATTTGTATACATATTATTGGGCTAATACTAATAGTTAATAGAAGGTGCTGCTATTATGATCCATAACTATCTCAAATCTTATATTAGTGTTCTGATCCAGGTAAGTATTATCTGGATCACCCGTAGGTGGGCGGGTGACCTGAGTTGAATTATAGCCCACCCGAGTAGTCAACCCGCAGGTCACCTGTGGGTCAACCTGTAGGTCATGACCCATATAAGTAGGTCATAATTAGTGATGCTATTCTGCTTGCCGAAACTCAGTTCAACTCTGCTTGAAACTGAACCAATGGAACATGAGTTTTTGTAGTCACATGATTTTTATCATAAGTTTGATAGATCAGTTGAGCAATATTGACTGTAATGAGGATTAAAATAAATTGGATAAAAAAAAATAACTGCAAATAGATACAATAATATTTTATTGCTCAACCTATACACAAATATAATGATGGAATACATTTGGGGGCCTGTCAATTAAAACACGGCTTATGGCTTTTTTTGCAAAAATGAGTTAACAATACTATCAAATAAAGCATGCATTCGATTATATAATTTAGCATTTAAAGCATCGATTTATATAATAAAATTTTTGCCAATGCCTATTTTTCTAAATGCAGTATGTAAATAGAAGAATTCTAAAAATAGATTTTAGAAATTAGCTTGTTGATCCTTGCTGCATAGTTATAGAAAAGAGCTTATATGATTGGCTAATTCATGTAGATCAAACAGGTTCTACTAATAATAGATCATCATTGTTGTTGTTACACTAAATTTTAAACGTGATTTTCTCAAAATGGAAAAAAAGCCATAAGCCATGTTTTAATTGACAGGTCCCCATTTAAATTAAGCATTTTGCAAGGAACATAATTATTATAATTTCTACTTTATTATTATGCCAAAGCACATGACATATGGTCGCAAATCAACCTTTCCTATTTATATATAATTCTAAAACTTATTCAGTCAATATCTTTCTTAATTTATAATCAAAATCTATTTTGAATCTTACTCATATACAACTTTTACAAATTGTTTACTATTTGATATTAATAAATAGTATTTTGTATATCTCTTACAACTCCAAGCCTATTTTGATAGTATTGAGCAATATCTATTATTCCATCTACAAAAACTGGCAGATTTATGATAATAAAAGAATGCTTTATATTCATCCTTTTTAACCAGTTCCTATGTTCATGACCAACATTATTTGTTCCAAGAACATCATCCATATTAGCAGATTTTTGATAACAAACTAATATCTTATTTCATCCTTTTCAACTCCAATTCTATTTAGATAAACAAAAACCAACATAAGCTATAATGGCAAAATAACCTATGTTTGCAACTTTAATCTATAGTTTGAAGGACTTTTTTTTTTGAATCACGTGATACTAACAACATAGCTAGACTTTTGTCAAGCTAGCAGCAAAAACAAAAAAGGTAAACCAATTTCCGTTTTTACCTCTCTTAAATAACTACTTCTTATGACCTTATATTTATTCAACTATTTATTGTTTCTTACTTAATATATTATATTATCTGACTCTTAAAAACATTACCCTTGTTATCAATTCTTAATACTTACCCCTGTATCATAGGCCTGGGTCATGTCTTGTACCCATGATTTTGTTTATGGCATCAACAATATAAATTTTACTTTTTTTTAGAATTAGACTGCCTACCCATGAGTGATCTGTAGCAAAATTTTTTTTATTATCTAGTGTTCACTCAGGTGACCTGGGTGGCCCACTCGCAGGTGACCCATAGCAGAATATTTTTTATTATCTAGTGTTCACTTGGTTGACCTGAGTGATCCAGATTGGGATTTTTGTAACAGGTCAGAACACTAGCTCATATTCACAGCTGTTATATACACCTAGGAGGTGCAATTACACTTGATCTTTTTTTTAAAAGCAATATTAAGTTATGAGTTATTTCTGTTTATTTATCTTCAACTAATACTATTAAAAGAAATAATATTCAAAATACTGTTATTAACTGGATTCTACAAGCTCGACGACTTAATCTTCACTCTATTATTCTTGGGAACTTTAATATCTAAGACAATGCAATAAGCTCTTTTTCATTCAAATACAAACTTATTAACTTTCTATATCATATAAACATGTTTGATATTGGTGCCCACTTTAACAATATACACTATATCTAGTTAAACAATTCAATTTATAGCAGAATAGACTATATATCTAATATGAACAGACTCATTTAATATACAATTTATTTTTTCATATAACCTTAATAACAGCTAGACTAGTACTCTTAGTAACTATTCTATTCTTTTTTCTTTCTGGATATTTACTAATACTTATAGCAAACTTCTTCGTATGTATACAGGCATTAGTCGAAGAATTTTCAACTACAAATCTATGTCATTAGACTAGTGAACAGAGTTTTCAGAGCTTATTACTCAGCTATTCTTATAACATAATATACCTTCTTCTGCAAATACCCATGAAAATATTAAATACTACTTGGTACAAAATTCAATATGCTTTTCTACAAGCAGCAATTCAACTAATTCCTAAAAAAATATCTCACAAACACAACTACAAACACAAATATATACCATATTGTGCTGCTCTTTATACTGGACTCAAAAAACTTGGCCATTTTATTAAAAATATAAAAATAACTCGAATCTTTACCTTTTACATATTAATTTATATATTTTCTTTATTAATTCTTATACAAAATGCAACCTAGATTCTCTTTTATCACTTGATTTCTCTAGTATTCAACTATGGCTTAACATGCTTATAAAGCCTAGAAACAAGTCTATTATGCTTATCAGTTAGAATACTCTCTTTTTTTTCAACAACAAATTAATCAAGCTTCTGAAAAATGGTGCAATTACTTATATTCAAACCTACACAAGCTATTAATAGTATTCTTGATAGATACCAACTTCCTATTTATTTTACAACCATCAAACTCAAACTTAATAACCAACTCATTACAGATTCTAGCTCAATCAAACAGCATGTTCAATCATATTACTATAATTGAACTGCTTACAGATCTATTAATCAACTCCTCTTTGACAACTTTTGGCATCAATACTATTAGCTACTTCTTTATTAATTCTGCTTGGTATACTTCTCTTATTGATCCTATTATAGTAGAAGAAGTTCTTCAAACAATTTTTAAACTTCTATATAGCTATGAAATGATTAAACTTCTTGGTTTATATGGTATTACTGCACTTACTAACTATTTAATTAATGTCTCACTAAAAATCGTATTCCTAAACTATAAAAACATAGAAGAATTTTTTCATTCCTAAAAATAACACTTTTGAGAGTAATCTAAATCTTACAAGACCTATTAGCCTTATTGAACATATTTGAAAAATCTATACAAAATTTTTTACCAATAGACTAAATCAAGTTTTCTCACAATATACTATACTATTACCTTATATAGTCAGATCTCCATAAATGCAATCTCTATAAATGCAATATCTCTCTAAATGTATATTTTTTTTCTTTTCTGTAAGATATTATTAGTGCTAAATGCATGTTCAATATTCTGTAAATTGTTCTCTTGAATAACATTTTATATTGCACTAACCTTCATAAATGCACATAGCTAATTAAATTTTAGTATTTAAGATAGGTTATACAGTTTTAGGTAGAAGTTATACAAACTTGATAATCTAGGCAATTTAATTGGCTTTCTCTAAATGCAAACCTCCCTAAATGCACATTGTAGGCTTGTCCCTACAAGTTGTATTTATGGAAAGTTAACTGTAACTATATTGTACCCCAAACAATAGCACTTTTATTTTTATTCATATTTTAAACAATTTAATAAAAGATACAAATTGTAATCATAAAAAAATTTGGTTACTTTCTTAAAATGTGAGCAAGGCCTATAATTCTGTCAATTTTATACTCTTTAAACATTCTTTTTCTTGTCTTAATCTACTATCTAGTATAATTAATATTCTTCTGAACCTACTTACTATAGACAAAACCAAGTTATTACTAATTTTGGCCTTACTGCACCTTATCAGGTTCAGAATGGTATAGATCAAGGTGAAACTATTACTCTTCTTCTTTGGGGAATCTATTATGATCCTTTAATTACTCATATTTATATCAATACATTTGATTATTCAATTGGTATATCCTAGATAACTAATCTCAAAAATCAAACATTTGACAAAATTCAAACAAAATGTTCTGTTTTGGCTTATATGAATGATACTCTGTGGATTGCTTCTTCACAACTTGAACTTACTAGAATGATCTCTATTGCAAAGTCCTTTTATACTATGGCTAATATTCAAATTAATCTTTCTAAATCTATTTTATTAACTAATTTGAAAGTAAATAACTATACTTCTATTATTTTTAATAATCATATTCTTCAACTATAATCATCAAGTCAACAAGCTTCTCAGATACTAGTTTATACTTAACAATAAACAATTAAAACAAATATGGCTATTAATAACAGAATTCTCTCAACTTATTAATATTGCCAGAACTAAACAAATTACTGATATACAAGCCCTCCATCAGACAAAATTTTCCACACTACTAAACAAAGTCATAGATTGCTATAAAAGACTGCATAACATACAATGACCAATAAGACCAACAGGGACCAAATATTCTTTGGCTAAGACAAAAAATCGCAATTGATTACCTAAAAAACTTAGAATTCTTAGAATTGAATGGCCATGAGATTACTAGCTGGATATTTTATTTGTGGGCTTCAGAAAAATAGACAAGCAAATCGACTTTAGAACTGCTCGCACTATAATAAATAGTGTACTTGATGAAACAATTGTTCCTCTCCCGGGACAACCAGACAACATCGAGGGAGCTATCTGCTCTATACTACCTTTACAGCTGCTAATCATCGATTGATACAACACCTGACAGATAGTCAGCACTACTTTGATTAATCTTCTCATTCCAGCAACTTCCAGATACATACTTTAAACACACACTCATACCATTGCCATTATACCCTACTAACCTTACTACAGAAATAACCAACCACTTCCCCATCAATGAATATGCTGACCTTTGGTTCCTCCTGGAATACTATAGAGAACTGCACAACTACTACACCTTCAAATAACTACTACCTTTATACTTTGCACTACCTAAAATGGCAGTAAAACCACAACTCTCAGTAACCCCACAAGAACTAAATAGTGAGATCTGATATTTATTCCCTTTTACCACAAGAAACGAATCAGATTTCAAGCAACATATAAGTATCTTAAAGGAATACTACCGGTTCAAGAGGCTGCCTAATGACTATATCTAGCAAAAGAAATGCCCGCTAAAAGCACCATCGGTCTAAAACTAAGAGGCGAATACACTTTCCCATTAACTGAACGAGCCATAGTCCGAAACTTTATTACGGAAGTAATGGATGAATACTATATCCTGAACCCCTACCTAGTGCATACACTGAGATCAACTTCACGAAGAAGCCTGAACTGCTCTGAAACTTCAGGAAAATCAAAGAAATAGAACTTAACATACCTATCACTAGCCCTAAGAAATTAGTTATGACCGCTAGGAAACTGCAGAAATTTTATTTCTTTCACCAGCTACCACAAACCTGGCTAAAAATTCCAACAAAAGAACAGAATCAACTTGTAGACCCCAACAGAAGACCTAAACTACCAGCTAACCTTGAAACCCTTAAAGAAATCATAGAAAAGACACTACCCAACCTATCTGTAGATCTACCAATATTTGACTACGAGAAAATCATTCCTACCATCGACGCACTCCGAGAAGGATTTGATTTCCAAACTGCCCCACCATATCTATTCCAACTACTTGACCAACCAAAACCAGACTGGGACCTCTATGATTATGATAATGTCTAAAGAAGAAAATATCACACAAATACTGGCACAACCGTTAGAACCTGAAAGAAACATAAAACTTGATAAAATCACTAACAGTTTAAGAATTACCACACACAATATCCGAGGAATATCACAGCTACTAAAAATACGAATATTGCACAAGATCTAACTTTCACATCATAGCCCTCACTAAAATGAAACTCACAGATAAGAAATTAAAAAACCTTACTAACCCTTTATATTTTATATACTCCTCAAACTTCGTACCATATACCTTCCAGCAGAGAGACACAAGTTTAGACACCACTATCATGGTCTGCAAAGAACTGCAACCATATATACATGACATCAAAATCCTACTGAGTTCCATAATATACATCGACTTCTACTTCTTTTCCAATAAAACCCATATTATCTCTACACAAAAAAAACCCGGAAAAAAATCTTCACCTGGTTCCTAGAAGCTAAAAACAAAAACTGGAACATTATAGTCCTAGGAGACTTTAATGCAAACCAAGATAGAAACAAGAAATTCCAACTCTTCCAAAACCTAAATTCTGTTAATGCTACTAGTTTACTGTCCTTCTACAATATAACTGAACCCACCTGGATCAGCCCAAACACAGCTAGCCAGATCAATGACATATGGTGCAACTCAGAAATCCTTCTAGACATGGAAAAAATAGAGCTAATTGATGCCACCTACATTACAAATAGCGATCACTGAATTATCACTACATCTTGGAACATAGAGATCTCAAAACAAAGAACTACTAAAAACAAAAAGAGAAGGAGAAAGATATACCACTACAACAAGATGACAAAAGAAAACTGAGATGATTTCTCCTTAGAAATAAGCAACCACAATTGGAACATTACTGGTGAAGAAACTTGGAATACAACTATGCTAAACAAAGCATGGAACAAATGGGCCACAGAAATAAAGCAAATAATCAACAACCATATACCCTTCTCATTCAAAACCTCAAAACCCTTCTACGCCTTCTACTTAAAAATTACTCATTTCTATCTTGTACTAAACTCTATGAACAAATGCCTCAGGCAACTAACAAACAAATCATCCCCTCCTACAGTCAATATACAGTCAACCTCCATAAATGCAACCTCCATAAATACAATACCTCTCTAAATGCACGTTTTTTTCTATTCCGTAAAATGTTATTAGTGCTAAATGCACGTTCTATATTCTGTAAATGCACGTTCTCTTGAATACATTTTATATCACACTAACCTCCCTAAATGCACGTGGCCAATCAAATTTTAGTATTTAAAATAGATTATACAGTTTTAGTAGAAGTTACATAAACTTAATGATCTAATTTTTAAAAGCTGCAATTTAATTGGCTCTCTCTAAATGCAAACCTCCCTAAATGCACGTTGTAGGCTTGTTCCTAAGAGTTGCATTTATGGAGGGTTGACTGTAGTAGACCAATGCAACAGATTTCTAGCAAAGACTGCCAAATTAGCTGAAGTAGACATCACACCCCTAACCCAGCAGATATTATATCAACACTCACACAAACGGTCACTAGCCTTAAACAAATTAAACACACCATATGGACAGCCCGTAACCTAGAAAAATTTTAAGAGCAGAACAAAAGGATCAACTTCAACATAAACTGGCAATATGACGACTTTAAAGACAATACAAGCCGAATGCTAGACAGTATCCTACAACGAAAATCAGAGCCTGTAAAAACTGACAAAATCATTCTTCCAGACCGGGTTATAACGGAAAAAACGAAAGTCAAAGAACATATTAGAAGACACTTCAAACTATAGACCACAGCTAACCCTCAAAACATAAACTGCCTAGCAGAATGGGAAGAGGCCTACCACCCAATAAAAAGAATCGATCCTACAATCTATGAATCTGTCACTGAGCCTATTACAATAGAAGAACTCCAGCGAACTATATTACTAACTCCGAAAAATAAGGCAACCGATCCACTACCTATTTCGAACGAAATTCTTCAGAAACTCTCTACTTCTGCTTTTATACATACTTCTTATCATATTTAACAACTGTTTAAAAACTCAACTATGTACCGAATCAATAGCTACAAGCAAACTATGGCCCATTTCAAAAAAGAAAAAATATAACTACGACCTGAGTACTATGAAGCTGATAATCCTAATAGATCATATACGAAAACTATTTACAAAAATCTTAAACAACAGACTAACCACAATTATAATGCGTCATGAAATCCTCTCCCCTATGAACTTCACGGCCTTCATCACCAAAATTTGCACAGGGATTACTATCGATTTTTATCATTATTAGATAGTAATCGATTTAAATCCCCTATGATAAGGACTAATGATTAAGATAGTAATCGATAATAATCGGTAATAATCGATAGATATCAGATTAAAAATCACGAATAACAATACTATTATACTGTATACTTATTTTTAAACATTTTACAGATTTTCGTATGTTTTCGCATGTTTTCACAAGGTTTTGCAATTTAATATAAAATTTTATATTTTTTTATTATATATTATATTTTAATTAAATATATATTTTTAATCAATATTATATATTTTATTATATATTATTATACATTTTTTACGAAAAAATAAAA
>QKWP01000465.1:203190-214519 GCA_003550325.1 Gigaspora rosea | reverse complement strand
TCTACATTTAAGACAAACCGTGATTGTACTATATAACTTGTAGAAATTTTTACTTCAGTTTTAACTCTAAGTAATACTTTGCCCATTCCGTATTAAAGTTGCCTATTCCTCAAGTTAACGGGTTTCTTTTTTATTAAATCTTTGGTTTGAAATTTATAATATTTGGCGTCAAAAATTATATATGCAAAATGATCTATATCATGCATGTGACGGATGTGCTACATTTTATATTGTGTAACCAATCCGAGAAAGCCTACCCTTAAGAGATTTTGAACTTTTTTTTTTGGTTTGTTTTTTTTTTTTTATCTGGTAATTTGGGTTGAAATTTTCGTGACAGGTATGTAATCGTTAAAGATCTGTTAATCGTTATATATCATTTAAATAATTACGATTATAATCGATTTATAGATATATAATGATTATAATATAAAATGATATATATCGATTATAGATATATATCGATTTTTAACCAGTTAATCGATATATATCATTATTTTTTAATCAATATAAAACGATTAACTGTTATATATCGATATATGAAATTTCGTGATGTTCCCTCACCAATCCACAGTATAGCCAGTTACACAGCTTGTACAAATGATCAAAGATGCCAACACAAATAAAAAAAAAATCTGGGCAATATCACATGACATGTCCAAAGCCTTTGATTCCTTCAATATCACAACCCTCGAAAAAGCCCTACACCGGATCAAAATCCCTTCTTGATAATAGAACTATTAACCTATCTTCTCTCCTACCGAACCAACTGAGTAATCACAGACCTGGGCTTCACTGAACTATACCCAGTTCAAGATGGCATCGATCAAGAAGAAACCTTCTCCTCGCTCTTCTGGAAAATATACTACGACCCCCTTATCTCAACTATACAACGACGCTATACTGGCTATACCAGTATAATTCCTACTTCTCTACCTAGAGGAATTAATACCTTGATCATGGCCTACATGGACGACTCCTTATGGATCGCATCCAACAAAGAAACCCTAATAGATATACTAGCTACTGCAACCAATTTTTATAAACTCAACAATATTCGAGTCAACCCTGAAAAGTCATTCCTTATTACGAATTCATCACACTTACCTTCATGCCCCTCAATTACCTTCGACAATATGGAGATAGCCGCCCTACCATACAATACTCTTTAAAATACCTTGAAGCATGGTATATGGCTAATGGAAAACACACTTATATACAAAAAATGATTATCTGTAAAGCCACTACTAATCTAAACAAACTAAAATTTGCCCGAATTACTGAAAAACAGGCAATATATATAGTCAATCATGTAATAATCCCCGCCTCCAATACCGGCTCCTCTCATCCTATTTCTCACTCACTCTCTCTCTCTCTCTCTCTCTCTCTCTCTCTCTCTCTCTCTCTCTTTCTCTCTCTCTCTCTAACCCTATGCAAATCAAACCTATAAAAAGAACATACCTTAACATTATAAAACAGAAAGGAACACTAGCAAGGGGAGTGCCCAACTCATTTCTCTTCTGTACAAGAATATATACCTTATACGATCTAGAACAAGCCCAGCTCTCAACCTTAACTTCCACCTTGATCAAGGGACTAAACCATCCTCAATTCGACAATTCATACCTAAAACTGAGAATACAACAACTACAGAACTCAACCATGTCGAATAACTCAATCTTAAAAGAAAAACCCTTTTTTCCTATCACACAATTTCGTACCTATACCGCACAAGCCATACTCGCATTACACAAACTACACTTAAAATTAGCCCAACCCTTAAACAATTGGCCTACCACAATGAATATATTAGATACCTCCATTAACAACATACTACCAAAATACCCCAAGGGAACCTACTACAAAGAAAAACTCAATGAACATAATATAAGCTGTATAGAACAGTTTCTAAACTGGAAAATTGACAAGCTCCTAAACTAGAAAAACTTCCAACATAACATATGAAAAATCACAAGAGAAAGGACACCAAATTGGTTTTCCCAAATATATGAGCTCATTATATCTACAACCACGCCCTCCCTCAAACTAGTTCACCCAAACCCTTTCACGACCCCACCCTGGACTCCAATTAACAAAGAATGGATCATCACAAAAGATAAACAAATCGCAAAAATATTCAACCCCACTCAACCAACTACAAAAGGAAACACTATGTCTACTCGAACTTATCAAACCGGCTAGAACTATGTACAGGACAAAAAAAGGAAAACAAAATATTGTTACATCACTTTAAACCATCTCCGGATATACAACATATTAGTCAGTTGTAAGCGCATAATATATACTGACTTAACTGATATTTATAGAGCATTATCATCCAACCCACCCCTAACACCCTGTAACACACAACCTGAGCCCACTTTACCTAGACCACTACCCCTATTTAAAAATCCTTCTACCTCCTTGTGGGAATCTCTAACATCTATGAACTTTAAAAAGAAGAGAATATCTGTACAACTAACTACTAGGAAAGAAAAAATAGCAGAGACAAAAAAGCACACAGCAATCTGCAAAATTAACACTAGAAAAGATCCCCTACACTGTTATAACTTACTCTGGCCATCTAAAATGAATGCACTAATCTCACTCTTAACCTTCATCACTACGACAATAGATCCTACAGCAAAAATAGAAATCATTACCAACAATACACCTTTACTACAAACAATTGAATACATAACTAACCTTCAACACTTTGAACAACAAAAACTAGATGGAACCCTTTTTCCCTTTATACTATGCACACTATTCTCACTACTTATCAATAGAGAAATCACCATAACTCTCAACAAAGATCTGACAATTGACAATCCACCTCTACCCTTTCCGCTAGATTTATACCACACAAATTCGTCTATAATAGATACACCCACTTCTGTTGGATATCCCAGTTATACATCCAGTAAAGACAATACTAAAACAATTACACCAAATCACAAACGATCTGAAATGGTACAATCAACAATGAATATCTCTATGGGACCAATATCTAACAAACGCCAAAATTCATTGGGACCATACTCTTGATAGCCTCTCCTATAACGACAAACCTAAAGGCCTATACACTAACCCCTTCGCATCAAACCTAAAAAATTTCAAAGTGAAACTACTATCCGAAGAACTCCCAACTTATCTCCTTTTTCATCTTCGCAACCAATCCAAATATCCAAACCACCTATGCCCAAGATGCTACTCAGCATCAGAAGACGTACCACACTTACTAACCTGTATTAGCAATCCCTTTGATTTTAAAACAGAACTCAAAAGGATCCTCCTCAAAGCCGCTACCAAACTTGAGTTACCATTACACAACATAGATGGATTCATCAACTCATACGTACACCTTCATATACAGCAACGACTTCCAATTGGTTTCATTACTAACCTCACTCTAGCACCGTTCAATACCACGTTTCTCCAAACAAGACACACCCCCTTAATCCATCATCTTATAACCGAATTCATATACAAAGAAATTTGGCTCCCTTCCCAAATGTCATGACACACAATGAAGCCGTTCCCTGTTCAATACCACTCACCACACCGATACTAACACCCACTAAACCTCTTACTCCATATTACATTCAACAAAAAATCCAACTTTCCATAACACTCGGACACTCATCCTTATACAAATTACTCGAAAGCTAGAGGTCTATGACCATTCTGGTAAAGAATTAGGTCGAGAGTAAACTAGCTCTTACCTCTACTTCACAATAGATTAGCAAATCCCTACATGTAATTATATATGTATTTATCTGCAAAATCATAAATAAAGAAATAGAGGATAGACCTCTCTTTTAAAAAAATTAAAATAAAATAAAATAAATTCTAACTAATAAAAGGTTATAGAAAATTGTCTATATAAGTGAGAAAATCATTTTTCTTGTTCTATACTATTTGTTAAACATAATAGTTTGTTAAACCAAATTCTGTAATTGTTTTTGATTGTCTTTTGTGAAATAGATTTAATATAAATTTAATAGCTATAGAGAGCGGTTTTTTTGATTATTTTCGCGAAATAACGGACATGGGCGTTATTTAGAAAATTGCGCCCCCTAAAATAGTATGCGAGGCTTCAAAGTAATGCCCATGCGCGTCCTTAAATAACGCGCACCCATATATACAGTATCTGTGATATAAGTAACAGGTTTCTCTTTGCACAGCTATTATATATAATGCACATGGTCGTTATTGGGAAAAACAGGTTTATTAAAAACTCCCATGCGCGTACTCTAATTAACGCGCATATACTCAAAATAACGCGCAGGTGAGAGTTACTTCGCGAAAATTCAATTTCTAATATGTTTAATGAAATTGAATCCAATGCTTTATGCATGTTTTGTATTTATAAGGCATAGTTTTTTTATTCATTTTCAATTAAATTATTTACAATATGAAAAAAGATTTTAGTTAAACTTTTTAGAAGCCCAGCATTAGGTAGAACTCTTCAAAATATTTATTAGTATAATTCCAGATAATCGTTTAGTAAAATTTTTGTTTGTGCTTTCTAGATGTTTTTAACAATGTTATTGATTTTTTTTTTTATACCGAGATTAAACCCTAATTTTTGTATCCTTTGAAATAGGATTTTTTATTATATTTTGAAATACCAAAACAAATTCCAATTTTTATAACTTTTATTTGTGCTAACAGTTTTGGCATCATAATTTTGTTCTTAAGAACAGTATTCTCAAGCTTATCTTTCTTAATACAGTAAAAATTAAGCATGATTTATAAAGTTAACGTTAATTTTAGATATGTTTTCGATATAGCTCATATGTGAATGCATTAAAATTAAGAAACGTGATTAAGAGTTATTATACACGACAATGATAGTCACGCGCAACGAGAATAAAGAGAAAAACAAGAATTACATAACCAAGAATCCACACGAGACATTAACCTGAGGAGATACATGTATCTTGAAATGGAAAGATATATGAAACAAAAGTTTGTAATTTATTATCGGGAACATAAACTGAAAAGGCCAGATTTACAATTTTTTTTTCTTTTTAAATCTAAAAAAAGTAAGAGATACAAAATATTGACAGATCACCTTTTAATAATAGAAAATAGATAAAAAGGTAATGCAAAAAAAAGATTTTTAATAGATATTAATAATGGTCGTGTTAATAGACTAAGGGTTTATGATATATAGATGTACAATACGGATAATAATGAATAAGTGTGTGTGGCAAATATGAATAATGAAGAAATATGAAATAAAATGAGGTATATATTATCTATTGTAAACAAAATAAGGAACGGTAAGATATAATTTTAAAGTTTGCATTAATTGTTTTAAAAAAGTTTCATTAGTTTGAAATGTCCATTTTCCTAATAACCAACTAAATAATAATTAAAAATTAAAAATTTGTAAGAGAACATGAAATTAAATTAATAGGAAAAAATATAACAAAAAAAAAAAAAATTTTATAATATAAACACATACAATAATTAAGTTTTACATAATCGTACAACAACATTTTTGCGTAGCGTCATCCTTTTCTGAGAGAGTATTATTTTTTTTAGACCTATTAAAAACGCTACACAAAACTCTCTTCTTTTTCTTTGGAGGAGGAGGTAATGTTTTTTCATTTGTCACTTCTTCCTCTTCAACATGTTCTTCTTCTTCTTGATCTTCTTCATAAAACTCTTCCTCTTCAAACCCATCTTCTCTCCTCCTTTTTCTGTCCGTGGCTATATTAGCAGGTACTTTTATAATTTTTTTTTTTGTTCTATTATCTTTACTTTTAAAAGTTATAACAGCGATAAACTTATATGGAGGTTCCTCAAATTTTGAAGAAGTGTATGTCATGGTATAAGCAGTTGGAGCAGGTTTAGCATCGTTAGGGATAACTTTTGAAGCCCGAGATTTTGGAGTGATATCAACGTGAGCTATCGTATTTGCTTCAGTGCTGCAGAATAAAGTGATTTCCCATTGATGACCACCTTCGGAAAGAGGTGAATGTGTTGATTTTAGATACATTTTTTGTTTCTTTTTTTTTTTTTTCTGATAAACTATGTTAAACTGTTAAATATACTCGTAAGAATATGATACTGTATATATATATAGATTATATTGTATCAAATAAAACAAGTTTTAATTGATACTTTTTTTAAATAGGTGCCGATCTACAGCTAATAAACAAGTTTCGTTTTTTTTTAAACCTAAACCCCTCTTCGTTTCAAGTATAAGCTTATCGAAAACTTTAAATTGCTTGGAGAGAAAAAAAAAAAAATTCTATTCTTATAATACTGGACTGGCACGGCCAGAAAAAGAAGAGTAATTAATTATTTTTTATTTTATTATTTTTTTTTTTTTTTTAATTTTTTTTTGGTTACAGGAATGTTTTAAGAATATAAAGACCATTAACAAAAAGACATTTGTTTGTGAGAAATGAAGTATTAGGAGAAAAATGGATGACAAACTACGGATTAAAGATTTAAAACTCTAATGTATTTTTGTGGACGTCAGGAGCAAATATTTATAGGACTTTTTTTTTACGTGATACTAATTTCGGCATAAGGACAGCGATCGCAAAACAGATTAAAATAACGGAATAAATATAGTAACGTTGAAAGCACCTGTACTGTCATTTTATGTCATTTCCGTGTTACTAGTCTTGAATATCAATGATAAAAATAGTGTATATTTGGAATATAAAAAAATTATAACAACTTGAAAACTTATTATGGTATGAAGCAAAATAATACTGAAACTGTATCCAAATTACTCCACCGCAGTTGTTTTTAGTCTTTGTTACAATATAATGAAAATTAAAAGGTTAACGGACTAATATCAAAAAAAAAAAAAAAATATCAAATACGTATTGAAACAAACAAACTTAACCCCATAACGTTTTTTAAAACAATGACAATTTATGCATTGCATTATTAGCGAAACTTGTTATAATTTATTATTAATTTTAAAAAGAACTTGTTTCGGGATACTTATTATGATCATCCTTTGTTTATTATGAAACTGTCATGCATTTTTTAATGTTAATATGATTGTTGTTATCGTTTTAGGATATTAGAACTATATTACTGTAGTAATTTTTTATTATCAAAAAATATGGACTAATATTGTTATATAAGACGTTTTAAGTCATATATCAATATTTACTATCTAAATCTGCTATGTGTATCCTCGTTATAACGATAACTACACTTTTGCGCATTTATGTACGTACGTCGTACGTACTGTACGTACTGTACGTATGTACGTAATGTACATTCATTCTTGTAACAAATCGGAATTATCATGTACATACTTGCATAAAATTATATGTATATATGCAACTTCTAAATATCGCGATCGTAATAAACAATTAAGAAAAACAAAATTAAGCATGGAACGCACGAGCAAGTTTTTTATTGGTTTTTAAAATATTATGTAATATTTAGACTACATGTGATAATACCAATTAAAAGATATACGTAATTCAGCCTGTGATTTTATAGTTTGTGTGGTGCGAATAAAATCTTGTACTTTTTCTTTTTTTAAAAAAAAAACCATTAAACCATAGTTTCTCTTATTGCTATTTTCAAAAGTAAGCATTTTAACGTTAACGTTAACCAATTTTATTTAATAATTTTTGCTTGCAGATCAAAGATCGAACCTTTTTTTATGTTCTGCACAGAACGTATTATCATTATGTACCATAAAAGTGTATATACATCAAAATGCAGCTTGTTTCAAAATGGCTAGATTGCCTATTATAAATATGAAGGAAGTATGCACTTTAAAAAAAAATTTTTTTTTTTCACAATATAACTTTTCAGTCATGTACAGAGTTTGGAACCGAATTTATTTTTTAAATCCGAATTTATTTAATTAGTGATCCCCCCAGCTTCGGATGAATTGTTAAATCGATATCCGGGTTTATTTTGCACATATAAAACTATTTTATTTGATTGGTTAATTAAATTAGAATGAAAACCAGCTCAAGATTATAATTTCATCGTCATTGTATTTGCTCATGTACAGATGTATCTATTTATGCAAAAAAAGGGGTTGACTATCTAAAAACAATAGATATCATTATGGGGTGATCAAAGCTTTTGTCTTCTATGTGTGTTTATGTGTCAGATCGTGCAGATTCGATTTTATATTCGAATTTGATTCGAATCCGAAGGAAATCGAATTTAAATCCAAAGGCCGCATCAAGTTTCAAACTTTAGTCGTGTACTATATTCGGGTTTTATTAAAGATTTTAAAAAATTTGATGAAATTTATTAGACCTGGGTCTTACATACATACACACTTTTACGGGTAACTGATTCCTTACATATATAAATTCGTTTAATTTGTTCAATATGACTTTGTGTTTAATTTCATATTAAGTTTTCAAAACAATGCATTATATCAAAGTTCTATTTATTTATACCGTATATAAGAATCTTTATACTGTAATAGTCAAGAAAGTAATGCTTCAAAATAGAAGGTAACAATGACAAATTACAATATATTTTTCACTTAATAAAATTGTCCCAAGTTTACTTAAATTATAATGATTGTTAAAAAATGGATAAATTTATTTGTTTTTTAATAAATAAAAACTATTTTTAAATTTTTTACATTTCTAAAATCATTTTTTGTCTTTAATAGAATGGTCTAACGTAACGCAATTGTTTAATTGTGATACGATATCACAAAAGATAAATAGCCGCAATGAACACTTAAATGATACGTATGGTACGTACGTACGTACTAGAGTTCTACAAGTAGACAATTGGCATTGTGCCAGGCATTGTTGGCACTTTGCCAAGCGGAACTACTAGTGTACAAGTGCCTGCAATTTATTCTGCAATTTATTTTATTATGCCCTGAATTTTGCTAGTGTCGGTGCCGGTGCCAGCCTATGCCATATATTATAGGACAAAATACTGTAAACTGCCGTATACAAGACCACCCAGATATCAGACTTATGTACTAAACCTGGATGTGAATCTCAACAGTTACAATAACAAAATGCGGTTCTTTTTAAATATTTAGGCTGCCCACTATGAATGAAAAATATACGTACTTTTTAAATTTTGCCTTCTAATAGTACAGTACAAACTCTCCACCATGTATTAGACCCAGGGTCTAATATTAGATTTTAATTTTGGTGGGGTGTAAGAAACCTGGGTCTTTTATACGGCAGTTTATGGTAAATTTAATAAAGAGCATATATTTTATTATTAGCGAAATTTTGCACTTCACTTTTTTCAGCATCACCATTGCTAGAAACGTATTGGTAGCTTTTTGTCTATATTATTAATTAAAACCAAATACTGTATATATATATTTTTTCAAATAAATCTTTATAAATCTTTATTAGACCATACAAAATAAATTTCTTGGTTTTCATAACATAAAAATATGGTAGGCCAGGTGACCTGGTGACAGGGTTGGCAATGGATATATTCCATTGAAAAAATTGCAAAACCAATGGAGCCAATGGAACCAATGGAACCAACGGAGCCAATGGAGCCAATGGAATTAGATATTAGTTATTAACAAATACTATATTATAAGCTAATTGGCCTCCATTGGCTCCATTCACAAATTATTTTCAATGGAGCAATGGAGTGATGCCAATGGAGTTGTTCTCAACTCACCCAATGGATAAATATGCCAACCCTGCCTGGTGACCCGGAATTTTTTTTTTTTGTCAAAAAAAAAAATTTTTTAATAATAATGCATAAATAACATATATCTTTATGTTAATACAATTATTAATTGTTACTGGTGTAAAAAATTCTTGTCCAAGTTTATAAAATGAGCCATATTTTTCATTTTAGACTATAATTTTGGCAACTATGAAAATTAATTTTGGCTGTCTTAAATGCCGTTTTATTAAGATGGGCAATTTGGGTAGTTAGGATTAGTAAAGTATTAGCAAGTAGGATTAGGGTGGTTAGAAATAGTTAAGTATTAGTTAGTTAGGATAAGGGTTACAGTTAGATTAGATAGAAGTAGTTTTATAGTCACAAAATAATATAATAAACTTTTAATTATGTAAATTATAAATAAAAAAGAATGTAATAAATCATCATATATTAATCATATTATACAAGGGGGGTGCATCAAAAATAAAAATCCAAAAAAAAAAAAAATATAAAATGAATTAAAAAAAATAATTTAAATAAAAAAACAATTTATAATAATAATTTAAAAATAGCAATTCAAGAATCGAATAGAATTATTTTGTAAAATAGTACACAAGGGTGTAATTTTGAATTTTTGTTCAAATTAGACTTAATTCAGACCAAAATTTGAAATTTATCCTTGTGTGCTATTCCAAGTATTTTACTTTTTTAAAAGCAAGTAAAAAAAAAAAATAATAAAATAAATTAAAAAAATAAAAGAATTAAATAAATTAAATAAAAAAATAACTTTAAGATATAGTATGCTGGCATGGATGTCCGCAGTATTTGTTGTCGGATCGAGGAATGCATTTTAGAAATTAAAATAAAAAAAATAATTTAAACAAAATAAAACAAATATAAAATAATTTAAAGAGTAAATCTATGGACCATTCCTAAAGGTTTTGTTAAATACCATCCCCCCTAAAATAAAAAAATTTAAAAGTTTGAGTGAAGATATCTTGACAACCATCTGACTAACTTCAATAAACTTTTTTTTATTTGAATTCTATGAATTCATAAAATTCAATAAAAAAAAGTTAATTGAATTTAGTTAGATGGTTGTCAAGATATCTTTGCTCAAAGTTAGAGAAAAATCAAAACATCTATTAAAATAAAAGCAAGATTTTTTTAAAAGTTCGAGTAAAGATAACTTGATAACCATTTGACCAAATTCGATGAATTTTTTTTATTTTAATTCTATAAAGGCATAGAATTAAAATAAAAAACGTTCATCGAATTTGGTCTGATGGTTGTCAAGAATCTTTGCTCAAATTTTAAAAAAATCTTGGTGCAGCTTTTATTTTGATAGACGTTTTTAACTTTGTGCGAAGATATCCTGACAACCATCTGACTAAATTCAATGAAAATTTTTTTATTTGAATTCTATGAATTCATAGAATTCAAATAAAAAAAAGTTCATTGTATTTAGTCAGATGGTTGTCAAGATATCTTCGATCAAAATTTTAAAATTTTTTATTTTGATTGGATTTAACAAGACCTATGTGGATGGTTCATAGATTAGCTCAACTTTGAGCAAAGATATCTTGACGACCAACTGACAAAATTCGATGAATTTTTTTTTATTTTAATTCATAAAGCATAGAATTCAAACAAAAAAAAGTTCATCGAATTTGGTCAGATGGTTGTCAAGATATCTTTGCTCAAAGTT
>QKWP01000465.1:170505-189785 GCA_003550325.1 Gigaspora rosea | reverse complement strand
AAATTTCAAGTAAAATAAAAACAAACCAGCCATTTTAATACATTTTTAGGTGCTGAACAAGTTTACTTAGTGCATTTTGTTAGAATTAATTAATAAAAATTTGCGAAATATAAGATTTTATAGAAATTTATTAATAAAATTCTATAAAATCTTATAATTCATAAAATTTTACTAATTTATTCTAACAAAATGCACTAAGTAAATTTGTTCAGTGCTAAAAAATGCATATAATTATATTCAGATTCAGACTAGTCAGGCAGATTTCGGACCAGACCCGGCTGGACTCATAGTTGAGTTTGATCTGAAGTCTAAAATTAGTAAAATTTAGAGTCTGAGTCTGGTCTGATCCTGGACTGGACCTGGACCGGACCAGACCCAGACCGGACCTAGGAGCACTAGTCTCAATGAGATGAATCGAATGGTACCAAAATAATCTGATTCTGATCGATATAGCACATGGTATTCATCATAGAACTTAGGTGCACCAAATTAGACATATCTAATTATTAATTGTTTATAGAATACAAATCTTTGTTGATCTTAGAATCCTGTGCTAATTAAAGCTTTAGCTTTAAACTAACTATCAAAGCTAAACAGGCTTTACCCCTCCAGAACACTTGCTAAACAATCCTTAGAATTTAGTGATTTTAGGTTTGTTAGAATCGTTTCACTAAGGCGAACATTTTGGTAGTTAAATCATCAAAAATGGACTCGTGGATCAAAAGTTATTCAATATTAAAAATTATATATATATAATAATATATATAAATATATATTTATATATATTATATATATTATATATATTATATTATATATAGGACCTGATAATTGCTCTACCTTCACCTACCTAAAAAATCAGATGATAAATGGCGCTCCCCTAATCGATATATATCTATATATAAAATTTGCCGATGCGTTAGTAAAAAATATTCATATATCTGTATAAAAATTAGTAAAATTATAAAGAAAATATTAGGCAAATATTATAGATTGATATTTTGATAATAAATTTATGATTAAATAAATCATAAGAAGATATTATATTGGCTATTTTACAAAATTTTTTTATCATTTATACAATATTGTACTAATATATTGGTTATATTTTTTAATAATTAATTACTGTATATTTCTAAAAATAAGCAACTCTTTTTTTTTTTTTTTTTTAAAGTGTCCACCTTGGGACTGGAAAATTTTTTATTCAGGATATTTGGGTCAGTGTCCCACTAAGGGCCACCTACATTTGTTACATTGACAAGGATACAATTAGCCACACGTACAATCGTCTAATTTAATTGATGATCCAGATAAGATCTGCAGAATTACTATATTGGGACAATAGTAAATTTTGGGGATAAGTACAATATAAACTTTTATTATATGTTGAAATCTTACAACTACCTCTATAGTAAGTGATTTTTTTATTAAGCTAACAGCTCAAGTCAATTAATTGAAAGTTGTAGAGCTCACTGAGACGCATCTAATGGCAGTTAGATCATTCAAATTGGCCTAGTATACGCTGAGATATCACTAAAAAATGATTAGATAACTATATAATTCCATGTAAACAAGGTGGTTGTAAGATTTTAGCATATAATAAAAACATAGTAAATCCAGTGTAAATTCCCCAAATTCAAATATAAAAATTCTGCAGATTTTATCCGGATCAGCAATTAAGTAGTCCGCCTGAAGGTTACCCCGTGGGTTCTACACTAGCTGCCATACCTGCAACCCGACTAGAGGATTGCCTATTTAAACCCTCTGATCTTTGCTCCTGCCAACCCATCCTGTATCACCAGAACAGGCCCGTTACATAAACAGTTAGTCAGCCAGTTCCGGATGCTTATCCGTCATTCTTAGGACCCATTTTAATTCTATAAGCAACTCTTTTTTGACCAAAAAGTTATACAAAAAAATAGCTTATTTTTAAATTGATAAATTTTTTGAAAAATCGAAATTGTACTAATAAAAAGTTGTCCAAATAATCTAAAATTTTTATTGTAAATATATTTTATTGTTCTAAACAACTTTACTTAATGTCACTTTGAGTTTACTTAGTAAAATTTAGACTTTTATATATAGCAACTGCTAATAATTTCTTTAAAAAATAAAGAAGTAGCTTCTTTTAGAAATAGCTTATTTTTGAAAACATACAGTAGTCTTTAATATATCTTTTTTATTTTTTAGAACAATATTTGGCTAATATTTGAATAATATTTGGCCAATATTTGAATAATATTTGGCCAATATTTGAATAATATTTGGCTAATATTTGGATATTATTTGGCTAATATTTGAATAATATTTGGCTAATAGTTAGCAATTTTTAATATAATTAGTTATATATTTAAAAAATTTATAGTAATTAGTTCATAAAATTTAAAGTATACTTTACTAATATTGTATATTATCTTACTATTTTTAATGATAGAGAATTATTTTTTCGATATACATTGCAACTTTTTCCAATGATTACAACAAACAGAAAACAAAATTTGCTAGAATAAGAAGAAAAAGCACACCAAATTTTTACAACAAATAGAAAACAAAATTTCTAGAGTAAGAAGAAGAACAACAACAAAGTGATGATATTTATGAAGGTCAACCAAGGTGCTCTTACTACCTTCTCCCTTGAAAACTCTCTCATATATTTGGCATGCAAACCAAAAGTATTAATATACAAAAATAACTGGCAGGAGGTAGTATCTTTGTGTACAAAATTTTGAAGAAAGAAGCCTTTTGTCAACAAAGTTCTTTGTTTGTGGCTCACAAAGGACAGTAAATGAGTACTCCAATACACTTGTTAGAAAATTTAAAGGTCATGAATCGAACACCTATCACCATATTTTCATTTTTTCTAAAATTTTTTAGAGAATATTTTCACCAGCAAAAAGTAAAAAATTTGATGTACCTTTCAAAAGATCTGCATTGTTTACCAGTTCCAAACTGGGAACAAAAGTCATGAGAAATTCATGGTTCTGCTTACATGTAGGACAGGAACTAATGTTGATTGATTGAAGAACAATCTAGAAAATTCTTGCAAGGTTAACTCATCTCAAATATGTGATTTTATATATAATATGGACTAAATTTAGAGTAGAGCTAAATTTAAGAGTATTATATAATTTTTAAATGCATTTTCTGTCAGTTTTGTTTTTTCTTCTTTTGTTGTTTTTCATTCTTTTTCTCTATATTATAATAGACTTCTTTTTTTTTGTTTTTTCTTTTTTGTACTAGGTTTTTTTCTTTTAATATTTCTCATTTTCTTGATAGTTTGTTTTTACTTTCTACAGGACCCCAAACATCTCTGATATATGTCATATTTTTTTTAGCAAATTGATTCAAATTTGATCTAAGGTCCAAATTTAAATTTTAGCAAATTCAAGTTAATTTTAAAACGGGTCATAATTGAATATTTTAGTGAATTACTAAGATTTTACATATTGTTACAAGTGACTATAGCCTTCAATATAGTACTTGCCATACAGCACACAGTGACAGGGATCTTGTGTCAGAGAAGATATGAAGCGGTGTAGAAGTGAAATATTACTTCACTAGAGCGGTTTAGTATATATTCATTAAATGACAAGAGTACATTTATTGATCAAAGATATATTTTATTTATTTAGATAATAATATGCAAGAGATATAACTATTTTTAGGCGTTAGAGGGAGGAGGAAGGGAATCTGAGTCTAATGTGTAGAAAGAAGAGAAAACTAGGGTTTATATATCTTTTTACAGCTATAAGTTACAATGGTACGAAATGGCAGAAATAGTAGAAATGGTAGAAATGGTAAAAATAGTAGAAATGATAGAAATGGTAGAAATGGTAGAAATGGTAGAAATGGTAGAAATGGTAGAAATGGTTGAAATGGTAGAAATGGTAAAATGGTAGAAATGGTAGAAATAGTAGAAATGGTAGAAATGGTAGAAATGGTTAATCATGTTACTCGTACTTCTAACTATGCCATATATAGTTAATAATATAAAATAATAATAATGTAATATAAAAATAATAATATAATAAACTAATATAATGAAATATAATTAATTAATATTAGAAAATACATTCAAGAAACTAATACTAAAACTCGTTCTATAACATTTCCGTCCCCTTTAAGAATGAGCACTGCGGATTCTAACTTCATTCAAGAGTGTAGAGAATTTTTCTTTACTTAACTCTTCTAAGTTGGTATAAGTTATATCCGTAGTGGAGTAGAGGATAGTCAATCTACAAATTTGAAGTAGTTGGAAAATTCAGTTGGCACATTTCCATACTCGTGAAGCTTGTTGGGATCCTAAGCTTTCTTTTAGAGTGTTCTATAACTTTTGAGTCTTTTTCTTGGTATTGTTATTTATCTTTAGTTGTTTCAGATAATAACAGGCTTCAAAGATTCTAACTTGGGGTTCTCTATGTTTTCTACGGCTTTCCGTACTGAGTTGAGTAAGTATGTCTTGTAATTTTTCTGAGTCAGTATTTCCAATCAAAGAGTCTCTTCGTATATAAGTCCGATCTCTTGTTGCTGTTAAGTCATCAATTATTTTGTTTAAGGTGGTCCTTCTTGGTCCTTTTTCATTTCTGGTTCAGGAGGGATTATTGTGTTTTTCTCGATTAACTCTAATAGAGGGTCAATTGCATTGTCTTCTGGTTCTAATTCTAAATTTTCTTGAGTAGGTTCTGTCGAGTGAATATAGTTCTCAAGATTTGGTTCAGGTGAAGGATCATTCTGAATCTGGGTTTCATTTTCTGTAGGAAATTGTAGCGAGAGCAAAATTTCATTTCCATTAGTTATAATAACATTATTTAAAGTAATACCTAAACTATGATTTTGTGATAAGGGGTCTAAATTTCAATGCTTAATAAATTTAGCAAGGGTAATTAAGGTTTGGGGTTGGAGTGTTAAAGTTTCCATAAAGAAAATTAAAGTTTTGTTCTTTGAGAGAAAAAGGAAAAGGAAAAATATTTTTAGAAATTGTAATATTGGAATAAGGATGGCTAATCTAATAATAAAAATATTGTTGTACATGGTAAATAAAAATAAGACTAGATAACTGTTTTGCAATGTCTATTATGTTCGTAACGGCTATCATGTGATCAAAAATTCGTAATGTAGATCACGTAACCAAAATCTTCTTGTAAATCAAAAATGCTATCAAGTTGATTTGCACGTTCCGGTGGCGTTTTCGTACTAAGATAAGCTTAGTAGAAAAGATGCGGAATCTTCTGGTGGGTATACAGTCAAAATTTTAGCTCGAATGGAGCAATATTGATCGACTTTACTTAGTAGCAAACATACCACGAATATAAAAATCTGATTTCTATATATTATTATTACTTTTAATCTTTAACTAAAATGGTGTGACTAATTCTAAAAAAAAATTGTTTGTTGTACACTATAAATTAAGGGGTTAAGGCTGTGTTTCCATCTGTTTTAAGAATTTCTCTCTGGAAATTCTAAATAACAATCATAGGTTGCCAATCTTGTTTCTTGTAGTACTTAACAAGACGATCACTATTGTAGTACTGCTTTAATGTTTTTCCATCCATTGTACACAGTTTATAGGCACCATTATTCAATTTTTCCTTAACAATAAATGGTCCTATTCTTTTCTCTTCAAATTTTGCAGAGCAAGAGGCTTCTATGTCTTTTCTTTGTACCCAAACTTTGTCACCAATTTCAAATTCTTCTATTTGTATTCTGAAGTCAAATCTGACTTTCTGTTTCTTTTGGGATTTAATTGTATTTTCTCTGGCAGCATTATGTTGGTATAGTAATTCTTCTATTAATTCAAAGGCTCTATGTAATATACTGTTTTCTAATGATATTTCTTCATCTGAGTCAACTGAGTCTATAGGAATAACAGTTTCAATGGGTAGAATAGCTTGTCTATCATATACTAAGTGGAAAGGGGTATATCCAGTGGTTGCATGTCTTTTGGTTCTATACGCAAACAGTACAGCAGATATGTTCAGGTCCCAATCTTCAATATTTTCTGTGACTTTTGCAAGAGAATTGCAAAGTGTTCTATTTAATCTTTCAACCATTCCATTGGTTTGTAGATGGTAAGGCGAGGAGAATATATGTTTAATTAAAAACCTTTCATACAATATTCTAACAACTTTACTAGTGAAATTCTTTCCATTATCATAAAGAATAATCTTGGGGACTCTATGTCTGCAAACAATTTCTTCAAAAATGAACTTTGCTTGGGTTTCTGCACCTGCATCTGGTACAGCTTTAGCTTCAGGCCAGCGAGTAAGATGATCAGTTGCAACAATAATGTAGCGATTGTTGCAAGCAGTTATTAGTAAAGATTTTACTAGGTCTATGCCTATTCTTTCAAAGGCTCTTCCAACTTGGATAGGGTGGAGAGGTTCTTTTCTTTTGCTTTTGCCTTGTTTTTGGCAGACTTCACATGAGCGAACATAATTTTGAACATCTTTGTACATTTGGTCCCAATAGTAGCGTTCAGATATTTTATAATACATAGCATCGGTTCCTAAATGTCTAGCGGTAGGATGACTATGCATCATATACAAAATTGGTTCAACTTCAGTCCATTTGATTACTCTAATAGGTTTGTCTGGATCTTTTCGATTTTTTTTATATAATAATTTATCCTTCACTTTATAATGTCTAGATTGATTAATAATTGTCCTTTTCATTGTCCGTTAAGTTAGAGGGGAGTGTGTCTGTTTCTAAACATTCTATTAAATTTTGGTATTGGTCCAAGTTCATGTAACAGCAGTAGTAGAGAAGTGTGTCTGGGTCGGTAATCGAGAAAGAGCATCAACATTCGAATGGATTCTTCCAGGTTTATGTATAATTGTGAAATGATAAGGTTGGAGTTTCATTATCCATCGGCCTAAACGTCCTTTTGGTTGGAAGACTTTAACTATTTGAGAGCAGAGTGGTCGGTAACCAATGTGAAGTGACTTGTACCAAAATATTTGTGGAAGTGTTCAATTGCCTATACTATGGCAGCACATTCTAATTCAGTTGCTCCATAGTTCATTTCTTCTCTTTTTAGACTTTTACTAGCATAAGCAATTGGGTGTTCCTTTTTTCATCCGATATTTGACTTAAGGTGGCTCCAAATCCGGTATAAGAAGCGTCAGTGGCCAGAATAAATTCTCTTTTGTAGTCCAGGTAGATAAGAATAGGGGAAGTAGCAGGGACGATGATATGTTGTGCTTCACAAAATATCACAAAAATCACAAAATTTTGTGAAAATCACAAAATTTGTGTAGTTCCGCCACAAAATTTCACAAAATTCAATAAATTGGCATGTTTTCACATAGTTCCGGCACAAAATTTTACAAAATTCGATAGATTGGCATGTTTTTCACATAATTTCATGGAAGGTTCCCGAAATTCCTGGTCGGAATGCATTGGAATCCTGGTTGGTAGCCCAGGATCATTAAAAAATTTACTAATAAAATTGTAGCCATTCACTAAGTGAAACGTGCCCAGCTGATAATTTTGCTATAGAACTTACTAACTAGTAGGGCTAAATGCTGACCTAAACAATTATCTATGATGTATTTTAACCAGAATTGAATTATTATAATTATCAAAATTTTTTATATAGAACTTTGAGGGTTTTTATATATTTTATGTTTTTTTCATTCTTTATATAGAACTTTTTACAGTATAAATAAAAAATATTTTATCCGTCATTGCAAAATTTTATAAAATTCAAATTAACTCTCAAAATCGATCCACAACAAATCACAAAATTTACTATATATTGCACAAAATTGCACAAAATCGTTTCAAATTGATTACAAAAAATCACAAAATTTACCTTATCCCACCACAAAATTTACCTTATTCCACCACAAAAAATCATCGTCCCTGGGAAGTAGTAAAGTTTGTACTTGAGTTCATCAAAGGCTTTTTGACATTGGTCATTCTATTCATAAGTATTGTCCTTATGTAGCAATTGATTAAGAGGGTAGGCAATAGAGAAAAAGTATTTTATAAACTGTCGGTAATATCCAGCAAGGCCTAAGAATGAGCATAGCTAGGTAACACTTTTGGGAGGTTAAATTTTCTGAACAGCAATTATCTTGTCTGGGTCTGGAGAGATTCCTTTTTCTTCTATTATGTGTCCTAGGAAAGGTAGGCGTTTCATCCAAAAATTACATTTTTCAATATTTTACTTTAATCCTGCTTCACATATCCTGGTAAATACTTCTCTTAAATGTTTAATCTGATTATCAAATGTTCATGAGAAGACATTGGTATCATCCAGGTATACTACGACATATTTGTAAGCTATGCCTTTGTAAACTTTATTCATAAGATTTTGAAAGGTAGCAGAGGCATTACATAGTCCAAAGGGCATGACATTGAACTCGTAGGTTCCATATCTAGTGATGAAAGCAGTTTTCTCTCTATCTTCTGGGTGTACTTTTACTTGCCAGTATCTACTCATGAGGTCAAGAGTAGAAAAATAGGTAGCTCCAGCAAGTGAGTCAAGCATTTCATCTATTCGGGCAGAGGGTATTGGTTCTTTTTAGTAATAGAATTGAGTTTTTGGTAGTCTACACAAAATCTTTTCTTTCTATTTTTCTTTGTTACCAATACAACAGGAGAGGCCCACGGGCTAGAGGATTCTTTTATTAAATTATTATCCAACATTCGTTGTACCTCTTCATTAATAAATGTTTGTTCGGTAAGAGGCACCATATAAGGTCGAGAACTGACAGGAGGTACATTATCAGTAAAGATTCTATAGGTTACTAGGCAGTTCTACCTAGTTGGGTCATATCTTTTGCAAAAAGGTCAGCAAATTCAAGAAGCAGTTGTCGAAATTGGGCTCCTTGGTAAGTGGTTAAGGGTCCTACTAGTGTCCTACTTTTGGTTTTATTTCCTGGTCATAGCATAAATTTCTCGAATAATTCTGGGTCTAGAATTGTCTGTATCTTCGAGTAGTTTTTGATCTTGCTCAGGATGACTCAAAAATTTTGAGTATCACTATTATTAAGATTGGATATAGGAGCAGCAAAGGAAGAGGATTCATTATACAAATCCCTTAGTCGATAATGGAAGTTTTTAAAATAGTTAACTCGAGCTTGTAGTTCCCTTATGGTCTGGTCCTAGTGTTCAAAGGTTTTAGCTTGTTCCTGCAACAGAGCAATAATTTGGGCTTGTTGCCTAATCTGTTCCTGAAGAAGAGGGACTAGGTCAGTGGGTTCTAAAATTGCTAGTGCAGTTTTGATAGGTGCAACAACAGGTGATCCTGGTGTTGGAGAGGTTGGAGGAGGCAAAATTTCTGGATCTGGAGGGGGGTGAAGTGCTTCATAACATTCCTCACAATAGGAGTCAAATTGTTCTAACTCAGTGTTCTTTTTTGGCCATAATACATTCCTTACAGACTCCAATAGTTTTTTGGAAATTTCTTTGTAAGATTTCCATAGCTTTTCTTTGATCAAAGTCTGGATGACTAGTGTCAAAAGATTCTTCTAAAATTCTTTGTAAAGTTTCTTTTTCAGTTTCACTCAATTGTACTCGGAAGGTTCTCATGATAACATTGACTTCATTATAGATATAGTTTTGGTTGGATAGGTCAGCTATTTGAGTTCAAGAGCATGAGCAAGGTCTTCATTACTTTCTCCAATCTGTATCTGGGTGAGTCAATAAATTCAGCTTTGGTTAAGGTCATATGCATGTCCTGCATTTATAGTAGATTCGGTATAGTGACGTACTTGAGTCCATAGGTTATAGTTGGGATTCCATTCTATATTCTTGGCTGCTTTATATGCATACAAGCATTTGAGGTTGCAGAACTGAGTATCCTCTCAGATAGAGTCTAGTTTAATCATCTTGGATCTAATGCCTTGTTTTCTGACGAGCTTATATTCCGTTAGCATTCCTCAGCCTTCACCATTAGTAAAGAATTCGATACTTTGAGGGTCATCCTGGTCTAGTGCATAATGGAAATCATTCCAACATCCTTTGCAAACTAAGGTTTGCTCCAGTGGCCTGATTTCTTCTGGTCTTTTGGGTACCCTGCATTTACAGCAATAGTTAACTCTAAAAGGAGAAAAATGGGGTAGCCAATTGGCATTTACTTCCTGAGATTGGTAACCATATTGATATCTTTGGTTTTTTAAAATCTGGGTCATTAGGGGGCAGTTGATACCAATGTGTCCATATTCTCTACATTGATAACTTAGGTTATCAGGCAGTCCTTATACAGGTGGCCAGGTTGAGAGCAGGTTTTGCAAATATTTCTTTTAGGGGCTTGTTTAGGACAGTATGCAGCAAGGTGTCCATAACGGTGGCAACGGTAACATTCATTGTTAGGACAGTCAGCATAAATGTGGTTATAGGAGTAGCAGCGTCCACATTTTTGTTTAGTAAAAGAGGCGCTGGGTTTGGATCTGGGAGTGACAGTTGTCCAATTGTCATATTCTGATTCTACTACATAGGCTTCTTTTGGATAGAGATATTCTTGTTCAAACTTCTCTAATTCCTTTTCATCAGTGATAGTTGGTTGAGTAGGCAAAGGTTGATCATGTTCATAGGTAGTAGGTACATGAATTTTCTTTTTATTCCACCTGAGGGTATAAGCTTTGTTTTTCCAACTATAACTGGCATCTACTTTCTGTGACCAGTCATTACCTAGAAGTAATGAGTACGAGGTAGCATTCATTACTTCAACATCCATAGGGATGGTGGTTCCTTCAATTTCAATAGGTAGGTTTTTGATTATACCTAGTGGTCGAACAGAGGGTCCAGTGGCTGAGACAATAAGACTAGAAGAAGGAGCTTCAATTTTTAATCCAAGTTCTCTTACAACTTGGTTAGAAATCATACTGATAGCAGCACCACTGTTAATTACAGCATGATAGGGCTTTCTATTAAGTTTAATATTACACTTAACAGGAGTGGTATAGGTAGGTGTCAGGGTCTGAGAAGTTTTGGATTCTTTAGTCAAAAGATTAGAGAGAGCAATTCTAATAGTTTCATTGGCCAAAAATGCTTCAAATTGTTTATAGGTATAATCATTAGTAGTGTCAAGAGTATAAACATCACGAGAATAGGGTGTAGGAGAGCAGTTTCTGGACCTGGATCAGTTTGAGGAACGATAGTTCCTACTATTTATATATCTATCATGTGATTGACTTTGGCTTCTGGATCGGTTATATCCAGAGCGGCTATAATTTCTTTCCAGGACTGGCTTCTGTTTCTGGATCTGGAGCAATCATAGGATCGATTATTTCTGGAGGAGTAGTTACTGTTTCTGCCTCGAGATTGGTATCTTTGGTAATCCTTTTTATTATCCTGGTACCAAGTATGACAGTTTCTAATAAAATGACCTTTTTGACCACAATAATAGCATGTGGCATTTCCAACATAAGATTGGGGTTGGTCTTTACTTTGGTCAGTATAGTAGGCAGAAGTAGAAGTAGGAGTAGGAGGAGCAGCTTGTTTTTTAGCGAGATTTATACTAAGCTTGGCAATTTGTTCAGTAAGACGTTCAATAGCTTGGTTAGCATCATTGGTATTATGTGCATAGGCTATTATCCGACCAGTTTCCCATTTTCTGGCTTCAGTAACAGCATCATCCAATTCAGCAGGTTTAGTAGCTTGGACATTCATGGCGTATTCTGGTCGTAGTCCTTGAATAAAGAACTGAATCATAATGGCTTCAGGGAAAGCACCAGTAGGATCTACTCGTCCTTTGAGGCGTTTAAAGCAGCTAATATAGGTATCAACTGTATCTGTGCCTTGTTTAATTTCGAATAATTGTTTTTGCCAGGTAGCTTTTTGTTTAGTAGTACTAAACGTTTCTCTGAAAAAATAAGAAAAACTATAGATATGCATGTCATCAACTTCTTGGTCATGTTGACTATGATAAAAGTGAGTTGGGGCATGTTCAAGACTTGCAAGCCATTCTTGAGCATTATTCTTCATGTAAGCACAGGCAAGTTCTAATTGTCAAGCAGGACTCCAGTGGTTAGCCTTAGTGGCTCTTTCAAATTCTTCTAGCCATGTTACAGGGTCCTGGGTTCTGTTACCTCGATAAAAGTCAATTTTAAGAAGTGATTTTTTACTACCTCATCCAAGAGCATTGGCAAGGGTAGTCATTGCTTCAGTAGTAGCAGTTAAAGCTTCTTCAGCCATATTTCTTTCAGGTTCTGGTTCTTCTATAGTTGCTTCTGATTCAGGTTCTGAGAGTACTTCTTCTTCTGGTTCATTAGCTTAGTAATTTGCTTCTTCTTGTATTCCTTCTAATTCTTCTAATATTCCAACTAGATTTATTCTTCAAAATTTTCTCTTCTTAAATTTATCTCTTCTTCAGGAAGTACTTGCTCTACAATCCTTGGTCTGGGTAAGCTCCAATAAATTGAGGTCGGACAAACTCTGGTTGGAGCTCAAGTGTTTGGTATTGGCATTGAAGAGGAGGAGTATGTAAAGGAGTAGTATTAGTAGCAAATTGGTTTTTAGGATAGAATTCGTTAACTATAGGTGGTTGAGGAGTAGTTGTAGATTGAGGTGTGCGTTGAAAATAGGTAAAAGGATTGAAATTTTGAATGAATTGAGCAACTTGATTCAGAGGAGGAGTAGTTGTGCGTGGAAGTGGGTTATTTAAAGGGATTTCAATAATAGAGAAAGTAGGTAATTGAAGTGGAGGAGGAAATTGAATATGGGTAGTATTTTCGTTGTAAGGGGCTAAGGTGGTAGAATGGGAGGGTCTGGCTGTGTCGTCTAATTCTTCAAGGAATAGGTTATATATAGATTGTGGAGCAGAGGTAAGATTAAAGGTATAAATATCATTGCCGTAGTCCTGAGGGCATAAGAGTCATTAAAGGTATCAGTTATTCGGGCTGCTTGGATAGGAGTGGCTAGGGTAGTGGCTTCAATATATAAGTCAAAAGCATTTTCTTGGAAATTAAGAGGTAAGGTAGGTCGAAGAGTGAATCGAGTATATCCTCAAAGGAGGGCAGCAATAACTTCAGCTGGGTTAAGGTTAGGATTATTATAGCGACAACATCTCTAGCAGCAGCTCTAACTGTGTTATAATTATTAGGCTCTTGGAAAGTATGAAAATTGGCGATAGTATGTTGAGTATAGCTAGTAGCAAAGTATGCTGGTTGGTATCGATTCCAAAAAGTGCGAAAAGCTCGGAAATAGTGGACAGGAGGATAGCAAACTGTACAAGATAGGTCAAGGTTAACAATTTGTTGAACTTCTATAGCAAGGGTAGAAGGATGACTGGCATCGTGTGCTTCAACTTGTTCTAAATAAATTTGATAAGCTCTATTCATATAGAGATCTAAGAAAATAGTTAGTAGACTTTACAGTTCCAAATTTAAGTTAAACAGGTTTAGGTTTCTNTTAGCAGCTTTATATGCATACAAGCATTCAAGGTTGCAGAACTGAGTATCCTCTCAGATAGAGTCTAGTTTAATCATCTTGGATCTAATACCTTGCTCTCTACAGAGCTTACATTCCGTTAGCGTTCCTCGGCCTTCACTATTGGTGAAGAACTTTATGCTTCGTGAGTCTTCTGGATCTAGGTCTCGGTGGAAGTCAATCCAACATCCTTTGCAAATTAAGGTTTGCTCAAAAGGCCTAATTTCTTCTGGTCTTTTGGGTACCTTGCATTTACAGCAATGGTTAACTCTAAAAGGGGAAAAGTGGGGTAGCCGATTGGCATTTACTTCCTGAGGTTGGCAACTACATTGATATTGTTGGTTTTCAAGAATTTGCATCATCTGGGGGCAGTTGGCACTGATATGACCATATTTTCTACATTGATAATATAGGTTATCAGGGCAGTCCTTATACAGGTGTCCAGGTTGGAAGCAGGTTTTGCAAATATTTCTTTTGGGGACTTGTTTCGGACAGTATACAGCAAGGTGTCCATAACGATAGCAATGGTAGTATTCATTGTTAGGACAGTCAGCATAAAGATGGTTGTAGGAGATACAGCATCCACATTTTTGTTTAGTGAAAGAGGCGCTGGGTCTGGATCTAGGGGCGACAGTTGTCCAATTGTCATATTCTGTTTCTACTACATAGGCTTCTTTTGGATATAGGTATTCTTGTTCAAACTTTTTTAATTTCTTTTTATCAGTAATAGTCAGTTGGGCAGGTAAAGGTTGATCGTGCTCATAGGTAGTAGGTACATGAATTTTCTTTTTATTCCACCTGAGGGTATAAGCTTTGTTTTTCCAACTATAACTAGCATCTACTTTCTGTGACCAGTCATTTCCTAAAAGTAATGAGTAAGAGGTAGCATTCATTACTTTGACATCCATAAGAATGGTGGTTTCTTCAATTTCAATGGGTAGGTTTTTGATTATATCTAAGGGTTGAACAGAGGATCCAGTGGCTGAGACAATAAGGCTAGAGGAAGTTCTATTTTCAATCCAAGTTCTCTTACAATTTGGCTAGAAATCATACTGACAGCAGTACCACTATCAATTATAGCATGATATGGCTTTCCATTAAGTTTGAAATTACACTTAACAGGAGTGGTATAGGTAAGTGTCTGGATCTGAGGAGTATTGGATCTTCAACCAAAAGGTTAAAAAGGGCAATTCTAATAGTTTCATTGGCCAGGAAGGCTTCAAATTGTTCATAGGTGTAATCATTTGCAGTGTCAAGAGTATAAACATTACGAGGATAGGGTGTAGAGGAGCGGTTTCTGGCAGAGTTGGGCAAGCTGTATATCCAGTGCTTTTTCACTGGACACTGGACGTTTCCAAATTGTCCAGTGTAGTGTCCAGTGCATGTCCAGTGTCCAGTGACATATTTATAAATAAATTCAATAAATAAATAAATTAGTCAAAGCACAACATATCTGGTTAGATAACTAGTACAGTCAACCCTCCATAAATGCAACCTCCATAAATGCAATATCTCTCTAAATGCACATTTTTTTCTATTCCGTAAAATGTTATTAGTGCTAAATGCATGTTCTATATTCTGTAAATGCACATTCTCTTAAATAACATTTTATATCACACTAACCTTCCTAAATGCATGTGGCCAATCAAATTTTAGTATTTAAGATAGGTTATACAGTTTTGGTAGAAGTTATACAAACTTGATGATCTAATTTTTAAAAGCTGCAATTTAATTGGCTCTTTCTAAATGCAAACTTCCCTAAATGCAAAGTTGCATTTATAGAGGGTTGACTGTACTCCAAATTGCTCTAGCTAATTCTTAAAAATGTAGTTAAAATTTTATAATAATGCACTATACCTTTGATTTAATTTAATTTTATTCTTATTTAATTTTAAAATTTAGTTTAATTATTGTATATTAGTCAAAAGTTCTGTTAGTGCATACAGTACATTTGAAAAAATTAATAAACAATAAATATGTTGGCCATATAATACTGTATTTAACTAAATAAGATATCTATATGCAACCAATTTGCTTGCAATTGTAAAGGATAGTATTCAAATGATGTTAACCTTCCAAAGCAATATGTATGGTAGGCAGGTTTTGAGAGATATCAGGCTTGAAAACATTATAAATATTAGCAGAAACAGGCTTAATAAATTAATTTTTTTAAGTTATCAATTTTATCAGAATTGGTTAATTATCTAGTTTATTTAATTTTTTTGTTTAAATTTTAAAAATTATAATTTTTTTTTAATTTTTGTTGTCCAGTGATTATTTTTCTTAATCCATTGCTTTTCACTGGACAATTAGGACACTAGACACTGGACAAATTTCCAATTGTCCAATTGTTCAGTTGCCCAACCCTGGTTTCTGAACCTGGATTAGTTTGAGGAGCGATAGTTCCTACTATCTTTATATCTATCATGTGATTGACTTCAGCCTCTGGATTGGTTGTATCCAGAGTGGTTATAATTTCTATCCCTGGATTGGCTTCGGTTTCTGGATCTGGATCGGTCATAAGATCAATTACTTCTGGAGGAGTAGTTGCTGCTTCTACCACGAGATTGGTATCCTTGGTAATCCTTTTTATTATCCTAGTACCGAATATGACAATTTCTAATAAAATGTCCTTTTTAACCACAATAATAACATGTGGCATTTCCAGTGCTAGATTGGGGTCGGTCCTTACTTTGGTCAGTCTAGTAGGCAGGAGTTGGAGTAGGAGGAGCAGCTTGTTTTTCAGCGAGATTTATACTAAGCTTGGCAATCTGTTCGGTAAGCCGTTCAATAGCTTGGTTGGCATCATTGGTATTTTGTGCAGAGGCCATTATCCGACCAGTTTCCTATTTTCTGGCTTCAGTAATAGCATCATCCAATTCAGCAGGTTCGGCAGCTTGGACATTTATGGCATATTCAGGTCGTAGTCCTTGAATAAAGAACTGAATCATAATGGCTTCAGAGAAAGCACCAGTGGAATCTACTCGTCCTTTGAGACATTTAAAGCGGCTAATATAGGTATCAACTGTATCTGCGCCTTGTTTAATTTCAAATAATTGCTTTTGCCAGGTAACTTTTTGTTTAGTAGTACTAAACTTTTCTCTAAAAAGATAGGAGAAACTATAGATATGTACATCATCAACTTCTCAGAGGATGATAAAAATGAGTGGAGGCATTTTCAAGACTTGCAAGCCATTCTTGAGCATTATCCTTCATATAAGCACAAGCAAGTTCTAGTTGTCGGGCAGGACTCCAGTGGTTAGCCTTAGCGGCTCTTTCAAATTCCTCCAGCCATGTTACAGGGTCCTGGGTTCTATCACCTCGATAGAAATCGATTTTAAGAAGTGATTTTTCACCACTTCTTTCAAGAGCATTGGCAAGAGTAGTCATTGCTTCAGCAGCGGCAGTTAGAGCTTCATTAGCCATGTCTTCTTCTGGTTCTGGTTCTTCTATAGTTGCTTCTGATTCAGGTTCTGAGAGTACTTCTTCTGGTTCATCAGCTTGATAATTAGCTTCTTCTTGTATTCCTTCTAATTCTTCTAATATTCCAATTAGTTTTATTTCTTCAAAATTTTCCCTTCTTAGATTTATTTCTTCTTCAGAAAGTACTTGCTCTAAAATTCCTTGGTCTGGGTAAGCTCCAATAAATTGAGATTGAACAAACTCTGGTTGAGGTTCAAGTATTTGGCGTTGGCAATAAAGAGGAGGAGTGTGTAAGCGAGTAGTATTAGGTGCAAATTGGTTTTCAGAATAGAATTCGTCAACTATGGGTGGTTGAGGAGTAGTTGTAGGTTGAGGTGTGTGTTGAAAATAGGTAAAAGAATTGATATTTTGAATGAATCGAGCAACTTGATTCAGGGGAGGAGTAGTTGTGCGTAGAAGTGGGTTATTTAAAGGAATTTTAAAAATAGGGGAAGTAGGTAATGGAAGTGGAGAAGGAAATTGAATATGAGTAGTATTTTCGTTGTAAGGAGCTAAGGTAGGAGAGTGAGAGGATTCAGCTAGGTTATCTAATTCCTCTGAAAATAAGTATATATAGATCGTGGGCAGGAGTAGGATTAAATGTAAAAATATTGTTGTCGTTGTCCTGGGGCGTAGTACTGGTGAGGGGTTATTAAAGGTATTAGTTATTCGTGCGAGTTGAATAGGAGTGGCTAGGGTAGGGCCTTCGATATATAGATCAAAAGCGTTTCCTTCAAAATTGAGAGGTAAAATGGGTCATAAAGTGTGTCGAGTATATTCTCGAAGGAGGGCAGCAATAACTTCAGTGGGGTTAAGGTTGGGATTATTATAGCGACAGCTAAAAACAATGTTTCTAGCAGCAGCTCTAGCAGCGTTATAATTGTTATATTCTTTGAGAGTATGAAAAGCAGCAATAGTTTGTTGAGTATAGCTAGTAGCAAGGTATGCTTGTTGGTATCGATTCCAAAAAATATGAAAAGCTCAGAAATAGAAGATAGGAGGATAGCAAACTGTACAAGATAGGTCTGGGTTAACAATTTGTTGGACGTCTACAGCAAGAGTAGAAGGATGGTTGGCATCATGTGCTTCAATTTGTTCTAAATGGATTTGATAAGCTCTATTCATATAGAGATCTAAGAAAATAGTTAGTAGACTTTTACAGTTTCAAATTTAAGTTAAACAGGTTTGGGGTTTCTAATATAAGTTGGTAAAGAAAAAATAAAAAAATGCTAATCTGATTCTAAAATTACTAATTCAAAACAAACAAGTGCTACAAAAGCAGAGGCTTTAAGTATGCTCTTCTGAACGAATCTTTTTCAATTCGACAGGAAAATACCGGTGCAACAAATTCAAGAGGCTTCAAGTATGCCCTTCTGAATGAATCTCTTTCAATTCGACAGGTAAACCAAAAATAAAATACTTAATTCTAAGAGAAGAGAGGAAGAGGAGAGGTAACCAAAGAAATATCCTTGCAGAGATGAGAGAAGAGAGGTCCTAGTGTGCCGGCTGTTTTAAATGAATTTCCGCTAGAAGGCACCAAAGTGTTACAAGTGACTATAGCCTTTAATATAGTACTTGCAACATAGCACACAGCAACAGGGATCTTGTAAGGGTCAGAGAAGATATGAAGCAGTGTAGAAGTGGAATATTACTTCACTAGAGCAGTTCAGTATATATTCATTAAATAACAAGAGTACGTTTATTGATCAAAGATATATTTTATTTATTTAGATAATAATATGCAAGAGATATAACTATTTTTAGACGTTAGAGTAAGGAGGAGGAGAATCTGAGTCTAATGTGTAGAAAGGGGAGAAAACTAGAGTTTATATATCTTTTTACAGCTATAAGTTACAATGGTACGAAATGGTAGAAATGGTTAACCATGTTACTCATACTTCTAACTATGCCATATATAGTTAATAATATAAAATAATATTATTATTTTATATTATTAAATAATATAATATAAAAATAATAATATAATAAACTAATATAATGAAATATAATTAATTAATATTAGAAAATACATTCAAGAAACTAATACTAAAACTCGTTTTATAACAACATATTATATTTTATTTTTAGCAATTTATCCTTTTTTGGGAGAATTACGTCAGGAAAATAAAAACATTAAAAACAATAAATAAATAAACAAATAAAGTAAAAAAAGTACGTTATTTTTTTTATTTACTTTGTTAAAAAAAGATTTGTACACTACGTGTATTATTTATTTTTTTTTATTTTTATATATTACGCAGATTTGATTAGTACCTGTGAAAATAAATAAATAAAGTAAAAAAAACGTGTTTTTTTATTTTTTTTTTTATTACTGTATTATTATTACAATGAATAAATAAATTAATTTTTTTAAATATCAGTTTTTTATTATTTTAAAAATTTTATTATTATTTATTTTTATTGTTTTTTTTATTTTTTTTTTT
>QKWP01000465.1:141167-170361 GCA_003550325.1 Gigaspora rosea | reverse complement strand
TTTTTTTTTTTTTTAATTAAAAAAAACGTTCTTTTTTTTATTTTAATTTTTTAAACGGGGGTTTTTTATTTAATATTTATTTAAATTATCTTTTTTTTATTTAAAAATCGGTTTTTTTTATTAATTGATGATCCACCACAAATCGATAGTGGGATCATAGTGTAACATAATACAAATTACTATGTAAATCCTATAATATAGGAATATTTTTGGCGACCTAAAGAAAACTTAAAAAACTTTTTTTCTTACTAAGTTAATGAGTTATGTCTACTAAGTGAAAATTGTAGAGCTCATCAAGACGAGTCTAATGGTAGTTAGATCATTGAAATCGGACTAGTAGATAATAAGATATCTTCAAAAAACGATTGGTTGACTATATAAAATTTTGTGTAAACAAACCTATTGTTTACATATAGTCGGCCAATCGTTTTCGAAAGTATCTCATCATCTACTGGGCCGATTTCAATGATCTAACTACCATTAGACTCGTCTCGATGAGCTCTACAATTTTCACTTAGTAGACATAACTCCTTAACTTAGTAAGAAAAAAGTTTACCTTGGGTGGGCAAAAAAATTCCTACATTTTAGGATTTACATATTAACAAATAGTAAGAATCTGTGTTACATTACACTATGATCACACTATCAATTTGTGGCGGATCATCAATTAAAAAAAATTATTTCTTAATATTTTTTTTCTTTTAATTAATTTTAACATTTTTTTATTTATTTAATTAAATTTAATTTAATTTTTTTTTTTTTTTTGTGCCAAAGTTCCCACTTTGGGTGAGAGTTTATTTAATCAAGCCTGTGGATCAAGGGCACCTCTTTGGGCGCACCCACAATTGAATTACATTGAATAAGAGTACAACTAGCCACACGTACAACTTTTGGTTGTCTAATTTAAGTAGTCCGCCTGAAGATTCTATACTAGTTGCCATACCTACAGCCTGACTAGGGAATTGCCTATTTAAACCCTCTGGTCCAAGCTTCGCATGTCATTCCTACTTGTGATCACTGGTATAGCCCTCCGATACATTAGTCAGTCGAAGACAGTCCCGGATGCTAACTACATCCCCTTAGAACTAATTTATCCTTGCAGGTAAACTTGGTAGAGCAGTCCCTGTTCCATACAGGTATTACCTACACTTCGGTAACTTACACACTCACCGAGGCAAGCAACTTGCAGTTAGGGAATACCTAACCGCTACCATTACCTACTTCTGCCCTTGTAAGGTTCACACTGACCCCAGTATCTACCATTACTTTTCTACCGGTCTGTCACCGGATACCCCAAACTTCCAATCCAGTTGGTTCAGAAGGGTTGATCTATCCAGCATTAGGTGCTACTATGGTTTTTCTTCCTCTGGTACCTAATTTCAGAACATAGGTCCTTTTCCTCCGGTACGACTCCGGCGGCCAGGTTGGTGGACCCTATCCTCCGAAGGTCATATCGTCCAGTTCTTCAGCTCCGGTTTCTGATATTCCGGTTCTGGTAGTACTGTCGAAGATTGTTGCTACCTCCTTACTCGGGACTTTCCAAATGGGTTTCTATTTCCTCGGTTCCTTGGATTTGTCTGTGTCACCAGACACAACTTCGCCTGAAAGCTCTCATTCGAGATGGTAACAGGTGATATACCCAACTGATCGACAGGAAATAGTTACCGTAATACAGGTCTATTTTTCCAAAGCATCGCTAGTGGGATTTGAACCCTAAACCTGTCACTTGGGGATTACAACTTACCAACCTCCCTAAGTCGCCACACCCATCTTAATTTAATTTTTTTTTTATTTTTAAGCGGTTCTTTTTTTATTTATTTTTTATCCATCATATTTTAATTTTTTTTATTATAATTGTTAAAATGGTAATAAGATAATCGCATTACACAAGATAAGTAAATTTTTTTTTATTTAAATTTACTTTTTTATACGTACAGTACTAATTAATTTTTTTCCCACATTGCCTGAATTTGACAAAAGCATTAGAGAGTATGCAAAAAAGGGAAAATGTATGATAACGGAAATGCTGGATAAATACCAAGCCACTTATATTAAAAAGTTGGAATACGAGAAGCTAGACAAACAGCTTGAGTTCTCGTCGGAGCTGTTCACTTTTGTCGTTGGAGTTGTCTATTCCAGTGCTGTTGATGGTATTGCTCATTCCATTGGCTTTCTTCGCGTATTTTGTTTACATTGTATACGAAAGTTTCATTTTAGAGATTTCAGAGATTTTGTTTTGTGGGGTTTTCGTCACTAGAGCTACCCATTTTGGTACTTCATCATTGGAGTCGTCCTTTCTGGTATTTTTTTCTTTGTCGGTGTTTCTTTTATTATAGGTATCGCCCAATTAGTGTACTTCCTTTCGTGGTGCTTTCTTTGTCGTTAGCGCTTCTTTTGTTCAGTCTGTTGGGTCCATCATTAGTATTTCTGTTTCTTTCTTGGTACGTGTTAGGCTTTGAATTTTTTTTCTTTTGTTTGGTTTTTTTTTGGCATATCAGTAACTTTTTTTTTGTACGGTGCCTTTATGGCGTTTATACAGTGTTTTTATGGCGTTTATGTAGTATGCAGTGGTGTTTTTATAGTGTTCATACAGTGGTGTTTTTATGGTATTTGTGTAGTGTTTTTATAGTATTTGTGTAGTGTTTCTAAGCCGTTTTTGTGATATCTCTTGTAATATGTTTAGTATTTTTTTTTTAATAAAAATATATTATTTTTTATTATTTTTGTAAAATTTATAATCGATTAATATTATGTATTTGTATAATAAATTAAATTATTATTAATAAAATATATAAATATTCGAATTTATTTTTTTAATATATGAAAATTAGCTAGCATTTAATATTTAAATGAGCATATACAGTAGTAATTTTTATTATTTACATTTTGTTATTTTTTTATTTTTTACAATATGCGCAAATTATTGAAGATTTGCACATATTTATTTATTCCCGATGTATATGAAAAATTAGCTAGCATTTATTATTTAGATGAGTATATAGTAATTTATTATTATTTGCTTTTTACAATTTGCGCAAATTATTGAATTGTTAAAGATTTGTAAAAAAAAATTCTTTAATTGCCATTAGCAGGGTCGCAGATTTGCACAGATTTTTATTAATTACAGTTTTAAAAAATTTGCACTATATTTATTTACCCAATGCTAAATGTTATAATTTAGTTTTTAGCAAATTACTATAAAGATTATATGTAATAATCCAACTTTGGCAAATTTACTTGATTTTAGGGGTAGCAAAAACACCTAAATTCATGCAGATCAGTTATGACCTCTATGAGAGATGTCCGGGGTCCTCTTTCTACTTTTTTTATTTTGCCTTTTATGAAGAAGGAAAAATTTAAAAAAAGGAGTATGATCCTAATATAGCATTAATAACTAATTAGTAATGTTGGAATTCAAGTTTCAAGTAAGTTTGGGATCCCAATGGAGATAGATATATTATATAGCAGGTCGTACCTAGATACTTTGGTATTAAGTGAATCTTTATTTGGTTGAAAATATATTACATACTTTTGAAATAGCAGTTATTGCATTAGTTACTATATTATTTACTAATAAATAAAGGCAGGATCATCAAACATTAAAAAAAATAAAAATAAAAAATAGGGGATTACTTTTTATACCCCCAAATTTGCTATTTATACCTCCCTGCAGATTTGACTTTTTTTTTAAATTTTAAGCAAAGATATCTTAGTAACTACTGGACCAAATCCAACAAACTTTTTTAATTCTATAGGTTTGTAGGATTCAAACAAAACAAGTTTATTGAATTTGGCCCTGTAGTTGCTAAGATATTTTTGCTCAAAGTTTAAAAAAAAAATCAAAACATCTATTAAAACAACTATACAAATTTTCTTTAAACTTTGAATAAAAATATCTTAGCAACTACTAGGCCAAATTCAATGAACTTTTTTTTGTTTGAATTCTAAGGATATATAGAATTAAATAAAAAAAAAATTTATTAAATTTAACTTAATAGTTACTGGGTTATCATTGCTCAAAGTTTTAAAAAATTCAAATATATATTAATACAAATATTGTGCAAAAATATTTTTAAAACTTTGAATAAAAATATCTTAACAACCATCAAACCAAATTTGATAAAACTTTTTTTTTTGAATTCTATAAATTTATAATTTAAACAAAAAAAGTTCATTGAATTTGGCTTAGTAGTTGCTAAATTATCTTTACTTAAAGTTTTAAAAAATTCAAAATATATATCAAAACAAATGGGGTGAGTCAGTAGAAAAGGGCCAAATTTTTTCTAAGTAAAAGTTTTCTTGACTTTAAGCTTAAATATCATAACAACTATTTTAATTTACTTAATAAATTTTTTTTTTATTTTAATTTTATATAATTACAAAATTAAAATAAAAAAATTTTTAGCAAATTTGATTAAATAGTTGTCAAAATATTTTAATTTAAAAATTAAAAAAATTTTACTAAAAATAATTTGCCCCTTTTCTACTAACTTACCCCAAATGTTGTGCAATATTGTAGTAATCAAAATGATTTAGATATAGTTATTTTAGTTTTGCATTGAAATGGATGTTATGTAAAAAAATTCTTACCTACTATTGTAGTGAACAAGTGATTTATATACAAATATATTAGAGTTTTGTATTGGAATAAACATAATTTCTATAGTGATTTACTGTAAAAAAAATATTCTTACAGACTATTGTGGTAATACAAATAATTTAGTTATGTTAGTTTTGTCTATAGTGATTTACTTTAAATAAATATGGTTACTGTACTTACTTGCTAAGGTAGTAATACAAGTAATTTAGATATGAATATATTAGTTTTGTATTAGAATGAGCATGTAATTTTCATAGTGATTTTCTAGTATTACTATAATATTTTACTATTACATGGTAGTAAAATTTTTGTTAATATATAGTTTCTTAAGCATATTTTTGAAAAATAAGTAATTTTTGACAAAATAAATATTTGTTTAATCTTTGTCATATTACATTATATCAAATCTTAGTTATTGGCCAATTTACTATTGATCCATCATATAATAATAAAATTTTTATTGTGATACTAGGGTTCTGCAATTTAATTTAATCCAATTTAATTCAATCAAATATTTGATATCAAATCAAATTCAAATACACAAATTTCAACTCAATTCAAATTCAAATTGACAAATTATTTAATTTGATTTGACAAATATTTGAATATTTAATTTTTATTGAAACTATATATTTAATAACTAGCTATTTATACAAAATTTTATTATAATAACTGTTATTTTTATTCTAATTGACTAGGAGTATTTTGATTAGAAGAGCATTTTTTACTTAATACACAAAATTGATTAGCTTAGTAAAATTTTGTGTAAATTGAAAATTTGGAAAAGTGGCAAAATTTTAAAATTGTTAACAATTTTCAAATAATTTAATTTGATATAATTTAATCAAATTAAATTTAAATCAAGGGTTTATTTAATTTGACAAATTCAAATATGGCTAATATTCAATTTTATTTAATTTTGAGGAACCCTAGACAATACTAAGATAGTTAGTGATTTACTGTTGTTATATTTACTTACTATAGTGATAATACAAGTTATTTAGATATGCTATGTTAGTTGTGTATTTGAATAAATGTGATTTCTATAGTGATTATTGTAAAGATTCTTACTGACTATTGTGGTAACATAAATAGTTAAATGATTTTTACTTATAAGCTTTTTTTAGATTGCTAGAATTTATAAGTGCACATAATACTTAGAGCTCTTTAATTAATTTATGCACCTCCGCTATCTATAGATCTCTTGGTTTAACTTATCAGATCAGCAAATGATTCATTATATCTTTTTATCATATAATTAATTTCACCTTGATATTTTAAGGGTAGAGGGTACATAGATTATTTATCATATGATTTTTGTGGTACAATGAGATTTATATAGAAATTGAAAATGTGCTACTAATAAAACTTTTTATAGTTGCAACCAAATTTGACTTAAATTTTATAATATATAGAATAAAACGCACATTTTATAATAGTAAAATTTTAATATAGTATATATTTAAAAAAAATACTTCAATATATCATAAAGTTTCCCCCAGTTGGCTCAAATTTTTCTGAGTTACACAAAATCATTAATTTTGATTGGTCGATATCATATGATCATCATATGATTTTGTAAACAACTTTCGATACCTAAAGTTTAAATCTTTATAACTTGATAAATATTCAACCAATTTTAATAATTTTACTATTTTTAGAATCACAAAAACCTGCTCTATAATTTTATTTAATAGTTTAAATGATTTGCTTAAAAAAATTTTTACTAAACTTTAAAAAGAAAAATCAATACCACAAAAATCATATGATAAATGATCTACATACCCCTACCCTTAATGCTATTGTATTATCTGGTTCAATTTCTAGTAATCTAGTTAAATCTTTAAATGCTTCATTATATTTTTCTATAAAATAAAGAGTGTTTCTAGGCATCTTCCATGGGAGATGTATCTCCCGCGAAATTGGCCAATAAAAATCATTCCACGTGATGATCAATGCCAAATTAGCGAATAGTTAATCGCCCTTGGTATAACGTAACCTGATCAGAAAAATTTCAAAACAAACGTTCGCCTTTTTAAAACTCATTTATTTCTTGAACATTTACATAAGAAACTACCTTTCGAGCCTAACAAAAAAATTTTTTTTGACCAATTTTATTATATACATTACTAACACTAACCCTTACACAAACCCTAACCCTACCTTAAACGAATTTGGTTGTGGGAGATATATAACTTATATATATCCTGCGAGAGATGCCTATAATTTCTCTAAAATAAAATATAATTTTTCTTGATAGCTTAATTCAAATACATTATTTGGATCTTTTTTATAATTTTGTTAATTCATTGGTTAAATTAACAAGTAGGTATCAGAAGTCCGGTTCTGGTCTGGTCCAGGTCCGGCTGAACCCGGACTCGAACCCGTACTCGAACCATAAATTTTGAAAATTTCAGACCCGTACCCGGACCTAAAGTACCGAACCTGAACCAGACTCAAACATATTTATAGGTTCAGTCCGGGTCTGGTTCGAAGTTCACGAACCTGTTCAGGTCTGGGATTAGCAGTAAAAAAAACAAAATAAATAAATAAAAAAAAGATAAAAAATTTCTTATACAATCTGATCCGCAATTTGGCATAGATCATAAATATATACAGTACAAAATGTAAAAAAAAACTTAAAAAAAAAAAAAAAACTATACCGATTTTTAATTTGTTACAATTTGTTGCAACGATTTACCGAGTTTCTGATTTTTTTTTAGATCATCCAACAACTGATTCGGATGATTTTTGATATAACAGATTAATAATAGTAATAATAATAATAATAATAAACACAGTTTCATTTGTATTAATATATATAAATGCAATAATTTTTATGCTCCCAACTAACTGGATGCAAATAAAATAAATATTTAAATAGTCATGAATTAACTTAAATTAATAAAAATTCTTTATATTTACAACATTAACATGATTAAATAGTATATCTTATGAATAGCTTATTATAAACGTTTAGGTTAATGAATACTTACTGATTGAAATTAAAAGCAATATTCATGAATAGATTATTTTAAATACTTAGATTATCAAACTTTGTTTAATTGGTGAGTCCACAAATACAATATGAATAGCCACCTATGTTCGTCATATTTTATGAAATTTATTTATATATAAAAGTGAAATTAAGTGAATAATTAATTGAGTTCCGAAATGTAATAAAGTTGAAGTGACTACTGTATTATAATATGGGACTCAAAAAAAAAAAATAGCAAATATGGTGAATTAAACAGCCAGTATTTACGAAACTTATTTTTAATACTTATTTTTAATACTTAAATTAATAAATATCCTTTGTGAATTTATGACAAATGTTTGCGAATAATTTATTTTAGATCTTAGATTAATACCGTAAATGTTTTTTATGCCACTAAGTTCTATAAGCATAATGAAATAGTAATTATCATAATTTGAATAACTTATTTCAGACCTAGATTATAAAATGTTTTTATATTCACTAAGTGTTGTTAAATTTATAAAATTAAATAATAATATTCATAGCTTGAATGGCTTATTTAAATGCATAATCTTGATAAATATTAATTAAAATTTGTAAGCCTCTATATGATCTGTTGACCCGAGTTATGACTTAGAATACTATTATCTGACTGGGTCGGGTTCTAGGCACAGCATCCAATTATACACAAACATTAAATGGCCCACCGATTGCAAATGACTTGGGCCGTTCCCAAATGACCTAGTCATTTTCAAATGATCTAAGTCATTTGGTCACGAGTCATTCTCAAATGATCTGGAATTTAAATGATCATAATGACCAGTCATTCTGAAGTCATTTCAGATTATTTGCAAAATAGGCAAATTTGACCAGATCATTTGCCATCTCTGTTCTAACAAGCTCTTTCGGATAAGCATTTAGTGTTTGGATTAGAATAGTTGAGATATAGCTCATGATTCATAAGATATTTGATCAACTTTCATTAACAAAAGGCGATATTTAATTGATTGATGTCACCATCTTATGCACGTTGGATTGGGTTTCGGACTTTTGGACTGGGCTCAAACCGGACTCAAACCAAGCCAAATGTTTGATATTCGGACTCAGACCGGACTGAGTTGTAAAAATAGTTTGAGTCAGGTCCGGTTTGAAATTCGAACCAGACTCAGACTTGCCTAAAGTCCGGTCTCAGTTTGGGTCCGTCGGAGCCCTATTAACAAGCATATTTGCATATTTTTATATCCACTTATAATAAAATAAAACTTTTCTGATATTCTAATTCTAATATATAATTTGATTTTTACTAATGTCTTCATTAGTTATTGCGATCAGTTTGAATATATACAGTCAAACCTTCATATAGTCACCCTCTATATAGTCACAAAACCAATATAATCACTTTTGTAAGTTTACCAACCTTTTTACTATAATTTTCACCTCTATATAAGCACATTTGCATTATAATCACTATCACAATTTTTTATTTACTATCTATATAAAACTACTCCTACATAATCACATTATTATTATAATATTTTGAATTAATTATTTTATTATTATAAATATTTTTTTAAGTTATTAATTATTATATTTTAACAAATAAAAATTTTTAAATTTGTTTTTTTTAATAATCGATTATCTTTTCTACATATAAAAGTTAAAATTATACTAAGCAAATCGAAAAAATGCTATAATTAATATTGTTCAGGATTCAAAATTACATATATTTTTAATTTTTCAAATAATTTGAATAACATTTTATTATTACACTTTTACAATTTACGTTTAGGCGAAAAAAATTAAAAAAATTAAAATTTTTTTAACTTAATCGTAAATTATAAAAGTGTATTAATAAAATTTTAACCAAATTATCTCAAAATTTCAGAGTATATGTAATTTTGTATCCTGAACAACTTTACTTAGATCATCTTTATCGATTTACTTTAGATAATTTTAACTTTTATATGTAGCTACTATATACGATTATTTTAAAAAAATTTTTTAAATTTTTTTTAAATTAATCGTATATCGTAGCTACATATTAAAGTTAAAATTATCTAAAGTAAATCGATAAAGATGATCTAAGTAAAGTTGTTCGGGATACAAAATTACATATACTCTGAAATTTTGAGATAATTTGATTAAAATTTTATTAATACTCTTTTATAATTTACGATTAAGTTAAAAAAATTTTAATTTTTTTAATTTTTTTCGCCTAAACGTAAATTGTAAAAGTGTAATAATAAAATGTTATTCAAATTATTTGAAAATTTTAGGATATATGTAATTTTGTCTCCTGAACAATATTACTTATTGCATTTTTTTCGATTTGCTTAGTATAATTTTACTTTTATATGTAGAAAAGATAATCGATTATTTAAAAAATAAAAATTTTTATTTATTAAAACTTCTATATAATCACAATTTTTTTTTATATGCAATTTTATTATAATAGTTTAGTACATCTCTATATAATCACCACTTTTTGTATCCCGAGGGTGTGATTATATAGAGGTCTGACTGTATATATAAACAAGATTAAATTCTTAATAAACCAAAACATAAACCTTTTGAATAAATTTACCTGAATATTTAAATTTTTGTTGCCAAAGTTTACTTCTTCTGTTCTAACTTGTGATCTAAATCCAACATAGGAATATAGAATGCCTTCAAAATCACTATATAGATGGCGTGAAATCCCTTAAAATATTTTATAATTATTAAATTTCTATCTATTTGCTTTAAAAAATATAAATTTTTAATTTCTAAAATGTTGATTTTCTAGTTGATTCTATTATTATTAAATTTCTACCTATTTGCTTTAAGAAATATAAATTTTTAATTTCAAAAATATTAACTACCTAAGTTGATTCCATTTTTAATATAAAATACTAATTTATTTCTAAAATTTAAATAGTACCCAACTGTATTACTAGTAGTATATGACAATCCATATGCTCACCACGTTCTAAACAAAAAGAATATCTGTCATCTCATAATAACCACACTTCTATGTTTTATTCTCCTTATTTTGTTCATTTTTCTTATTTTCCTTATACAGTATTTCTGATCTAAGAGATATAATAGATATTAATTTGTAATAATAAAAAATAAACTAAAAATTGCTATTATCAGGCATAAGCATATTATTTATTTAAGCTGAATTATCTGTTTTTTTATCGCTTTGCTTTGTACAATATTCAATTTCAATTATTCTATTAAGAAAATAGATAGAATTATAAAATAAAGCCACAAGGGCCAAAATGATGTTTATGATACAAAATAATGATTATTTTACCTATTTTTCTCTTTATTCATAATCTTAATTTCAAAATAAAATATCCCACACTTGAAGGGATTGGATAATTTGCTCAAACTATAGCAGCTTTATAATTATCAGAATCTTTAATTAAAAAAGTGTCTTAATAAATTAAAAGGCTATAATAATATCAGCGCTCATTAAATACTTTACTAATTTTTTTCATTGATTTATTATAATTTTAAAGATTATAATAAAATGATTAAAATTATATCTTATGATAATCTTATTATACTCATAATAATCTTATAATTATCTTAAAATAATATTATAATAATCTTATCTTATAATAATCTTAAAACAATCTTAAAATAATCTTAAAATAATCTTAAAATAATCTTATAATAATCTAAAAATAATCTTAAAATAATCTTACAATTATCTTAAAAAAATCTTAATAAAATCTTAAAACATCTTAACCAATAATCTTATGATTATTTTATAATAATTTATAATTATTAAACTATAATATTGTTATTATTTTTAGATATTAAATCTTAAAATAATCTTTTATTATAAAAAAAATAATATTAATAACTTTAATATTATCTTAAACTAAGCTAGTTTCTGTAAAGTATGTTTTTGTGAAATTTCTCATTTTTATCTTACCCGTATAATTCACTTTAAGTCCACTTGAATCTATGTCAATAAATGGTGATTTATCTTCAGTATTCCATGCAGTCGGCAAAACAATATCATTGTACGAAGTATTAATTTTAATTCTCCCATTAGTTAAAATTCAATTCAGGTCTTTCGTTTAGACGATTAGTGAACATATAAAATCAATTTATATTCTTATCGAACACAGTCTGTACAATTCTGTTTGGCTAAAATAAGGTTCAACTAATCAGAACTGCAGTTTTGGATAAAATTTTATTATCGAATTGAAAGGAATTGCTGCCGAACCACAGCTAGAGATTTGACCCGGGTGACCCGCGGTGGGTCGGGTAACAGAGTCGAGCTGTCGCAGTGTTGTAGCCACCCGGGTGGTCGACCCACGCGGGTAACCCGTAGGTCAAATCACAGGTGACCCGTGGGTTAAACCATCGTGTATAAATATACAAGCAGGATAAAGCCAAATTATACTATAGCTTTGCTTTGTTATATTTTACTTTTTTTGCGCCAAGTGGCACCTGATTCGTCGGGTGACCCGGATAGTAATTGTTTAGACAGGTCAAATCCCTAACCATAACACGTAATTCTGTCCTATTCTAACACTAACCTTAACTATAATGCTGGCTATGCGTTGTCGATAAGGCGGTGTCGGTAGCAATCCCCTCATCTAAAGCGAAGATACATCATGTGATCAACCACCAATCAGATTATAGAAATCTGATAGTTGTCGGCGAAGCAAAACAAAAAAGCCTGAAAAATACAAAAAACAGCAATCTAAACCTATTTTTGGTAGATTACCTGGAAGGCAAATTTGCATATATATAGCCACCTAAACCCTATTCTAACCCTAAAGTTAATCAAGTAAATTATTATTAAGAAATATGAGTTGTCTCCGCTCTAGACGTCCCCTAATTTTAGTAATCGATCGGTACCTCCCTCTTGTAAATTGTAGAATTTACTGTGTAGTCAAACATCATTTTCTTTACTTGGGGGTGTCAATTAGGTAATGGAACCGCCTAAAATTTTTCTTAATCGTTTAATCGTTTAACCGTTTAACCGTTTAATTTGGCCGGCATTAAAATAATTCCGGCCCACGACCACATAATTCTGCCCGGAACTATAGAGCAATTTTTAAACGGTTAAACGGTTCCAATCCCTAGTGTCAATAAGGTAATGGTTAAATAATTTATTAATAATCTTTAACTCATAGTTGTTGGATCTCGAATTTTAATTATGAAACAACAACGTAGTCTATTAGACTTGAATATGAAAATTTTAGGTAATCAATTTCTGTATTAACGTTAGTGAAAGAGTTAAGAACCTTGAACACTTTTAACCAAATATGATGGTTCATTAAAAATGACTAATAAGAAAAATAAAAACTTTGTAAATTATATAAAGAAATTTGATATACAACATCGATAGTTAGTTAATAATGCTTGTGTCAGTGCTAGTGACAGGTGCCTATTTAAGTGCCTACCACACCAATTTAATTTTTTGGTTAATTAATTTGAAATGTCCATTAAATCATTTTTTTTTTGTGTATAAATAAAAAAGTTTATCCTTATATGCATTCTTCAAATTTCCGAATTTCTGCTCTCTGAGGATATTTACATTAGGGATCATGATTCGCTATGGAATGGAATGAGATAAAGAATTAGAAACGCTATGGAATGACAAAGAATTGATGTATTTCATTTAATTATTGTTATTAATTATTTGTCTTTGTAAATTATTGTTTATCAGAGCGACAAATTTAAAATCTCCAATAATTCTGAATTTTGTAGAATTAGCGTGAGGGACGAATATAACAGATAAGTAGTGTTTGTTACGTAATATTAACGTATCTTATAATTTCGTATTTTGACAATCGATGTCATACGTATCGAAATTCTCCACAACAAATTATTACTCAGTAAATTTCAAAATTATTAAAATAACATAATTTAAATAAAATTTGTATGATTGTTCTGTGATTGATTTTGCAGAATAATACTGTAATGTCAACCACTTTTTTTGACATTTAATTTATTTTTATGGCTTATAATTCAAATTTTACACGCAAATATTATGTTTGGGACTCATTCCATATATTAATTATCTAATCAAGTTGAAGGCTTTCCCATTATTAAGACATGTATAAATTTAGGGGTGGCAATCAATTAATCGACAATCACTTCACCGACATAACATTTCACCGACAATTATTCACCGACACGTTCATTTTACCGACAGTTTATTTCACAGAAGCTCATTTCGCCGACAAAGTAATTCTGGTCATTGTCGTTAGGGTCAGGGTAGAATTAGGTAGAATTAGGGCTAAAGTTAGGGTGCTTTTTGAAAAAAAACTTGTCGGTGAAATGAACTTCGGTGAAACAAACTGTCGGTAAAATGAACTTGTCGGTGAGCATTTGTCGGCGTGAATTGATTGTCGGCGAAATAATACGAACCCTAAATTTAGTCCGAGTTCTCTTTTCTTAGATATGGACTTGCTGCAGTGGTTAAGAGTTTTAGATAACTGGACTTTGACTGATTGGATCATAATCAGATAACCAATTTATAGTCGTTTAGCCAAAGGTAGGCATAATTTATCTTTTTGTTTTAGCGAAAACTTTAATGTTGTACAGGATTAAGCGCTATAGCGTCGTTTATATTCGATAAAGGTGACGTTGTTTAACCGATGTTACTATCAGTTGGGAGATATCAGACCCACCGGTTAAAGCTCTGGGAGAGTAAATGATAATTATAGATTAACAGTAGAAGAAGTCAAATTGAGAATTCTGAAGGAATTAGGGTGCTATGGCGTAAAAGGAATTGAATCGAGTGTAGGGTAATTGAAAAGGGAGGAATTAATTATTTAAAACTGGGGTGACTAACGATATCAATCGATGATCAGCGTAAGAAGTAAAATAATAAGCAGTTAGATAATTCTAATTATAATCTTAGTCGTTCAGTGTATTAAAACAATCAGATAACGGTGTCTCAAAACAATAAACTAATCAATAAACAAACAATAAAAATAAATTAAACAGCAGCGTAATGCTAACAAGCAGTGTTGAGAATTCGATAATAAAATAAAATGTATATAAGTTGCCTTCGGCTTTGAAATGCCTACTAATTTATATAGAGTCAAGGTTTTTATTAAACAAATAATCAGATCGAAGTCTGAAGTCTTTATTGAAGGCGGAAGTCAAGCCTTTAAATACATGTTTTCGACTATATAAATTAATTACAATACTCTAACTCTAGGGTAATTCTTATCTGTACTCAACTTATTTTCAGAATCATTCGATTCTTTTCAACACCAATCTCTTCATTAATTACATTAATTACGAACATGACTTTGCCTTATTTAAGAGTTCCGCCCGTGAAAGAAAATTTTGAAATGTATCGGCAGATTCCTGAAAATATTTGAATGCCTTGGGGCATCCAAGATAGGCTAAATAGTCCAACGCTGCCATGAGACACGTACCGAAGACTTCTTAGTCAAGCGCGTTGGTGTAAACGGAGGTCGGGATTGTAGTAATCGATCCATCTTCCGATCGATTATCGTATCTATAAAAGACTTCGATCCAATCTTTAGTATAAATAACAGATAAAGAAATAAAGAAATAGTAAAGAATATTCATATGTCAATCGATCATCGATGATCAGAGTATACGGTTTAAGAGTTCAGGGTGATCAACGTAATTTAATCACGGGGTTCCGATATCAATGTATAAGACTTTTAAGACTGGGGTAAAAGAAAAAATTTTAATTTTTCGAGTGTAAAACCGAAACTATTTTACCGTATTTTTGCGAAATAACGCCCACCTGCGCGTTATTTTGAGTATATACACGTTGATTAGAGTACGCGCATGGGCGTTATATTGAGACAAAGATGATTTTTCAATAAACCTGTTTTTCCAAGTAACGGCCATGTGCATTATACATAAGTAGCTGTGCCAAGAGAAAGCTGGTACTTATATCACAGATACTATATATATGGATACGCGTTATTTAGGGACGCGCATGGGCTTATTTTGAAGCCTCGCATACTATCTTAGAGGGGGCGCAATTTTCTAAATAACGCCCATGCCCGTTATTTCACGAAAATAAGGTATGTCATTGTATATTAATCCTGGCCTTACGGAACATAAAAACCTAATTATAATATATGCATTTCATATTTTTAATCTTTATCATAGGTTTTTGGCAGTTATCTACTTGATCGTTGCCAAAATGGCGACATTATTGCCTTATTGCGAGCTCTTACTGTTTTGACATATTTAAAAAAAATCGATTCGTTTATATAACAACTATATATCAAAGAATTAATCGACAGCCATTCTTTTCGAATTTTATATTCGAAAAAATGGCAATACTGTATATGCTCGATATTCTTGTTAAAGTGGTTCTATCCACTAATCAATTGGTTCAGTCATTATTACGGTGAGACCGTAATCAATTTTTTAATAGAGCGAAGCGATGTAGAGAAATTGAAATTGGCGAAAATTTGGTCTGAAAAGGCTGTAAGTAATCTAAAAATTACAATAAACATTTATTATAATTATTATTATTATTATTATTATTATTATTATTATTATTATTATTATTATTATTATTATTATTATTATTATTATTTGTTATTATTATTTTATTATTATTATTATTATTATTATTATTATTATTATTACAATATTATTATTATTATTATTATTATTATTATTATATTATTAATGTAAATTAATTCTATCTTTTAGGCAAGCCCAATCAAAGAAACACCTTTATACGTCGATCTTATAGGTGGACTTTACCGAATTGCGAATGATGTACATTTGTAACTTATTATACAAAGTTAGAGTAACGAGTTGACAATGATAACAAGCTTGGTTAATCAAGGAAGTTAACTGCCTAGTTAAATGATTACCAGAACAATTTTATTATTTTAAGTTAGTTAAGTTGGTTAAATCGAGAGTTAATTTCTTGTCTACTGATATCTAATTCTCTGATTCCTTTTCTTATTTTTTGTGGATACTTCTTATCCAATTATTGTTGTGCATTTACCGTATATTAAAAATTCTACTTCTTATACATATCTATATTGATTAATAAATCTTATTCAGTTAATAAATACTAAATAAATCTATATATTATTAAGTAGTTTTATTAATTAGGGAAATTCTATTTTGACCCGGGTTAAAGTGACCCCCTCTTAGAATTTAGGGTTAGTGTGAGCCGGAATTATGTTAATAATAGCTGTATTTTTATATTAACAAACCTCTAGCCAGCATGAACATAATTCTGGTTATTATTAATATAATTCCTGCTCACACTAACCCTAAATCTAGGGGGGGGTCACTTTAACCCGGGTCAAAATAGAATTGGCCTATTAATTATTAATAATGCTGGAGGATAAATAAATTTTTTTAAAAAATAAGTGTAACCCCTGCTGTGTTACTAACAAAAAATGTTCCCTCTCGCAATTTTATATAAACTCCACCCTAACCCCTGTTTAAATTATTTCTTTGTTGTCGTGATGTCGATATAAAGTTCTAGATACACACATTTAGAATATCATAATAGTCAAAACTTTTTCTAAAGACATAGTCGAAGATTTTGGTCAAAACTTTTTCAAAGAATATATTAAAAATTTGTATGAATAAGATTAAATACTAATGATTGTTGAAAATTTGAAAAGATGAATTTTTAATATATACAGTATATATATTATATAAGATCAGAAACTGTTTTTTATTCAATAAGATTGATTGCTTTTATACATTACATTATGTTACAGACATGCTAGAAAGTCTTGTGCCGTTATGTCACATCACCTTTACACAAATTTTAAAACCATAACGATAGCACAGTAAAATCAAATAACTCATTGACTGACGATTTATACTCGTTTCAAATATTTGATTTTTACTTTCATAGCATTCTGTGTTAATCTACTAAGAGATCTACTAAGAGCAGAACCCTCTTTGTAGTTTCTTTTATCCGTGGTTCAAAACCAATGTCACGGATAATTCATTTAACAATTCAGCAATGAAGGGTGAAGGACAATATAAGGTATCAAAAAACTATTAAGCATTTCCACTCGAATTTCGATGGAAATATTTATTGTTTACGATTCCCAAACCCAACTATTAATAATAATAAGGATTAGATTGCAACCCTAATTTCAATCTAATTTCAAAAGTTACTAATAAACTTCATCAACTTTTTCACGATGAATAGCGAATGATGGTGTTACCCATGTACCGCAAGAACATTGCATCCCTATTAAAATTTGATGTGAAAAATTTTATTGTTTTTAAATAAAAAATTATTTTTTATGATTAAAATCCATTTTTCTTACCTGCCCAATTATAATTTCCTAATTTTGCTTTACATTTTGGACATTTAATTTTTCCATCCAATTCACCTTCTTCTTTATCACTTTGTTTATCTTCTAAAAATATCCAATCTAACGGTTCAATAAAATATGACGAACATAATGGTTTAGAATTATATTTATCTTTCATAATTGATGAATATGAATTATCCCGTCTGTTGTATGAAAATGCCGTTTGACCAGATCCTTGGGTATGAGTAACAAAATCTTCGTTTGATATTAGTGTACGTCTTTTTTGGAAATATTTTAATAAATATTTTAATAATTGAAATTAACATAATTAATATTTTATTAATATAATTATTTTTTTCAAAAGAATTAATACATTATATTTTTAACAAAAAAAAACTTTTACTTTTTTGATTAATATTAAATAACAATAATAATTTGAAATGATAGAATTTACCGGCATTTTTTGCATTTTAAAGCAACTAATTGTGATGTGGTCTTGGTTTCTTCTGCAACTAATTGTGACGTAGTCTTTGTTTCTTCTTGCTTCGATTCTGGTAATTCATCAGTTATCTCTGTGATATTATATAAAACTTTACTTTTCTATCCATTAAAATGTTTAAAAAACATTTCATTAATAAATTACCTTCTTTTACATCTGTCATGATATGATTTTACGTTATCGTTGTGTTATAAAAAGCGTTAAACGTTTTGAAAATCGGCAAAATTAGAAAATCAGGTGGTAAAAAAAAAATCTTAACTGTATTCCAAATTGAGATTTCATTGTAACCGAATTTATCGTCACACACACACATATGACTTTTTTCATAATAATTACTTTGTCTTAATTCCATTTTAATTATCTTCTTAAAAAAAAACATTTCGTAGGTAAATTTCTCGACCTAACACAACTTAGGTATTTATTATCGGTTTTTTTTTTAAAACAAAAAAGCAAATTAACATGATATCTCATTCAAAGTGTATTAGAAAGTATTCTACTTTCACTGTTTTAGGAAATTAATGCTACCTAACGAATAAATTCTAATTTTATATTATGTTGCAAAAAAAAAAAAAATACAAAAAAATTTTTTTTTCATAATTTATTACTATATACAATCCATATGATTGACGATCTCTAAAAATTAAGGTATTTTTTAATTAGATATATAATTCAAAATACTTTTTCAAAAAAATTTAATAATTTTTTTTAATAATGTTTTTGTAAAAAAGAAATCATGAGCAGTAATTCAAAGCATTATTATTGTCCCGAATGTGACCAACAATTAAACGATAATTCAAGATGGTGTATATCATGTCAACAAAGACATTTTGAAGAAAATTTCGATAATTGGACAACTGGTGATAAAGATATTGATGAATTTATTAAAGAAACTCAAATGAAAGCCGATGATGCTGATCAATATTTAGAATGGATTCCGTTTTCTGCTTTTATTAATGTTACTAAGTCTGATATTTCGGAAGCTGGTTCTTTATTTACTGCTAATTGGGTTAGAGGTCCTGCTGATACTTGGGATCCTAATGAAGGCGAACTTATTGCTAAAAGAAATTTAGTTAAAGTTGCTTTACTTTTTATCGGAAATTCTCCAAAATTATTTTTAAAAGAGGTTGGATTTATTTATTATTTTAAATATTTTATTATTTAAATACAATATTTATTTTTTTTTTTAAACTACATTTATTAATTTATCGATCTTACATATTTTTTTAGCTTAAAATTCATTATAATGGGCGAACCCGTAATGGTCTTATCATGCGTCTCTTTGGTGTCACTCGAGAATCAGTTACAAATAATCCTATGATGGTAGCAGAAACTGTAGAATGGGATTTACGACATTATGTATCTCATCATTTTACTCGATTAACTTGGCAAAACAAAATTGCAATTTTATATAATGTTGTTTGTTCTCTTGAAATTCAAAAAAATGGTCTTCAACAATTACAAAATGATTATTCTACTGATTATAAAACTGTTAAATCTCATATAGAAATTCCATTAAATGAATTAGGTTTAGGTGATTCAAAAGATTTAATTCCTGTAATTGGTTATTATAGATATGATCTTCTTCCTTTTATCGCTCCTGAAATTATTGGTGGTGAAAAATATTCTCCAAAAGTTGATATTTATACTTTTGGAATGTTAATGTGGGAATTCTCTTCTAATAGACCTCCTTTTTATGATCGTCCTCATGATGCAAAACTTTTAAATGATATTTTTGAAGGTTTAAGACCTAAACAAAGAGATGATTGTCCTGAATGTTATAGTGATTTAATGCAATTATGTTGGAGTACAAATCCTAATCAACGTCCTAATGTATCTGATTTAGTTAAATGTTTTAGTGATTGGCATCTTTTGGATAAAGATAAAGAACAATTTATTAATTCTGAACAAAAAAGAATTAAACGTGTTTTGGCTAAAGGTTTAAATCCTGATCCTGGTCGAATGGCTGCTCCTCCAAAAGTTCATCCTCAAGCTATTTATACTAGTAGATTATTAAAATTTCCTGCTCTTCCTCTACCAAAAAATACTCAAAAAACTTTACCAAAAAGATCTAATTCTTATAATGATAGTGATAATGGTCGTACTCAAATGAGTACAAAGGATTTGGCTTCGATTCTTATTCGTGATGAAAGTAAGTATTTTACTATAAAATTTTGTCTTTTTGATATAAATTTTAAAATTTACGTTTACGTTTACATTTACACTTACATTTAATTTTAATTTTAAATTTATTTTACAATCCTAATATTCCAAAGGTTTCTTTTCAACAGCTGTACTTATGCAACGACGTTCAGCTTATCCTGAACCTGAGGTTGAGCCTGAAGATGAAGATGCTTTAAAACAATATGAACTTTCTATTCCTAATGATTGTAAGTGAATTAAATTATAAAACTCATTAATACCTATTAAAATTTTATTAAAATTTAATAATTTTAGTGGATTGTGAAACACCTGATCATAAAGATTATAAACAATCACCTTTAGGATTAAATGTAGAATCAATAAATATTTCTCAGGATGATTCTGCTGCTAATGGAGTTTCTACCAACACTGCTAACGGAGCTACATGTACTAGTCCTACTAGTATAGAACATGTAGAATAATTAATTTTTTTTTTACAATTTGAGGTATTGTAGCAATTTGTTGTTTCATTATGATTTTAAAGTTGCTGGTGAATAAAATAAGATTGATTAAATTAATTTCGCTTACATCTTTTTTATATTTATGTATATTGCATATATTTTAGATTTCTAACAGGTTTTGTTAAATTTTGGGCCAAGAACAATTTTGGTAGAGTTATTAGTAAATATATCCATTGATTGATTTTTAAACTATTGCGTTCAATTATGCTTTTAAAACTAAAGATTTGTATAAACAGGAAAAACAATAAAGTAATCTATAAGATTTCTATCAAATTTGAATATTTTTTTTTTTTTTAAAAAAAATTTGTATAGAATTATTGGTAATTTATTATTATATCATATGAGGTCAATCAAAATTTAATGTTGTTTAAGTACCAAGAAATTTAATGATTTGGCTAATTGTTATTTATTTCATTTTTTAGCATATTATTACTTTTTGTTGCGATAGTATTATTGTTAAATTATTATTTTGAGGTTCGCGGTTTTTATGAGTTATTACTACAGTACTATACTATTGCTATTACTGTATTAGTGCAAATTAATCGGGATAAAGAAATTTTCACTCATTTTACATTAAGAGAATATTTTTTAAAGAATTCGATCAGTAATGAATTTAATTCCTTGTAAACGGATTCTATATCGGTTAAAAGAATCGTCTTTTCGCGACAATCGCGTCAAAAGAGAAGCCGCTTTTGACATGGCCCACCACGACACTGATTGTGCCTTTGCGGTGTCGGGTGAGCACCCCGTCTAGTTGATATATTACTGATGGTCCTATGAAAATACAATATTCGCCTTTATCGACAAAAAATATTATTTGTGATTTCGCGTGAAAAAAACAAAGTAATTTTTGCCTTTTTGGAATCTGGAGTTTCCCTAAGGGTAAATTGATTTCGTACTAAGTAAACCTCTCTTGTCCGCATAACTAACATTGTAGAGGAGAAAATTATGAGCATAATGGTAGTTGAAACATTAAAATCTGCCCAATGGATCGTGAGATATAGGCATTTTTGTCTTTACGACTATTTGTTTACTTTCTTCGTTTACAAATACACCTATATCTCACGACCCCACTGGGTCGATTTTAATGTTTCAACTATCATTATACTCGTATTTTTCTCCTCTACAACGTTTGTTATACGCATAAAGGTTACTTAATACGAAATCGATTTATCCTTAGCTGTTAGGGAAGCGCCAGATTCCGAAAAGGCAAAATTTAATAGTGAAAATAACATCAACAGCACGTTCTTATCGTTGACAAACTCAGGAAAAGTGAAGTTCAGCACCCTGTGATATATTCGTGTTATCACATCACATGAATAATCATTCGGCTTAAGTTAGGGCTAGTGTTAGGGTTGGGTGAGTGTTGGGTGATAGTATAGCTTAAGCCAATTTAGTTACCGTATTTTCACGTAATAACGCTCATGAGCGTTATTTGAAAATCATATCATCCAAAAAATAAGATGTATGACTTCGAAATGACGCCCAAGCGCGTCCCTAAATAACGTGTATGTTTGGATCAATGTAAAGTAACCAATTACGTGAATGTCTTCATATGTCAGACGACCAGTCTTTAGCCAAAAATAAAACGCATGCGCGTACATAAAATAACGCGCATGTGCTCAAAATAACGCGTAGGTGAGCATTATTACGCGAAAATACGGTAATGCAGGTAAACAAATAACGCCATTGCATAATTTACGTGATGTTACCAAAAATTCTGATTACATATTAATTATTTTACTTCCCATTTACTAACTTTCGCTTACAATTAATTTAACAGTCACTGTGCTTGTTGCACCTGACTTCGATAATCCCATCCCGTCCAACTCTATTATCGACATTATAATTCCGCCTAGGGATACCACGGATATTTTACCGCAGAAGCATATGCGACAGCTATATTCGCATATCAAGATGAATTTCGCATAATTAATAAAGCATAATCTGCGCATAAAATGGCCGGAATTAAAGATCGAGTAATATCGGGTTTATCAATTTCCCCACTAGTTTTCTATTGGACGCAGCATTTGATTGTACGAAACATAAATTTCATAAATTATCAGATTTGAATTTCAAATAACGGTAGAATGTTAAGTAATAAAACATATCGTTAAAGTAGTATAAAAATTTAATAAGAAACATATATTAGGACACAAAGTTAATTTTTNGTATAAAAATTTAATAAGAAACATATATTAGGACACAAAGTTAATTTTTTCGGGGGGGGGGTTTTTTTTTTTTTTAATCTACTGTAAATTAATATGCACCGGAAAATTTTGATTTTTTTTCTCGGTTCTATCGGGTAATTCCAGAAAATTAGGTCACCATCGGGTGACACCGGAGAAACAATTAAATAGCAAAAATGGAATAATTGGCATGATTGAAATTTAAAAAAAAATGGTCGGCGGGTTATGCAAAACGAAAAATTAACTTTGCATGGCCTTATACTAAAATTTTGTAGTGAATTTTTTTGTTTGGCGCAAAAGACAGTTTTGTAAACACGACTCTTTTCATAATTTTATATTACACAGATTTTGTGGTTTTATTAGTAAGTTACTGATGGGGTTTCAGTACTTACAATAATGATAATGATAAAAATTTATAATGATAAAAATTTATAATGATAAATTTCGCATATTTCCATCTGATCCGCATAATCTGTAGCATAATTTTAAAAAATTTATCGCATAATTCGCATAATTCAAAGTGTAAAGCAGGCAGAAATTTGGAGTTTGTTGCAGCAGAAAATTAGGATCCCTACTGCTAATTAACTACTTTATTCCTTATTTCTGACTATCCGGGATATAACTATTACCGATACTTAAAAGCTTATAGTTGATTTAGCAAATATTTAAAATTTAAAGCATGAAAGTACACATTATAAATTTTTATTGTGAATTTAGCTGAAATAATAAAAGGAGAAGAAAATTTTTTACATGGTTTAAAGCTAAATTTTGAAAAATATAAAAGTACCAGTAAAAATAAGAATCTGATGATATGACTAGTAGAAATAAGTGTGATGTGGATGGGTTGAGCAGGGGATAAAATTGATTACGATGCCTAATTTCCTTTGGTTGAGAATTAAAATTGAATATAGGTGCCGTAGGCACTTTTATTATTTTGTCCTGTAAACCATTATTGCATTAATTTAATTATTTAAATACAAACTTCTTTTATTAAAAATAAATAAATAAAACCTACGTTCGTAAATGCTTTATCGGTTCTGGATCACTTGGTTATTTAAATAATTATTTTAGTTAAAATGTAATCTATAAATAAATAAATAAAATAAAAAACCTACCAGCACGTTCACCATCCGATTATTCACTGACATTTTTCTGTAAATAATTATTTTAATTAAAAATATAATCTTTTATTTTTGTTTAAAAAAAAAAGAAACAAATAAAAAACCTACCACTTTCATCTTCTGATTCTTCGTCATCTTATTTTAATTAAAATAAAGATAAAGTAAGCTTTTTTTTTTATTAATTTAAAAAAAAAAAATAATAATAATAAAACCTATCATTGTCATTTTGATCACCTATGATTGAATCCATTAACTTAGAATTTTCTTTTTTTTAAATTAGTAACGACTATGTGTATTAATTGTTAAATAAATTATCAACCGAAGTTTTATTTTAAAAAAAAAAAACAAAAAAAGATACTTACTATTTGTTAATTCGGCGATCTTTTATTTTTTTCCTCTAATGATTTTTGACGCTAATTCTTTGATCACCGCATCTTGGTTTAAGAAGCTATTATTATTATTTTGATAAACGTTTAATTGGTTTTGTAACTCTGCTATGCGTTCTTCTAGATTATCTATCAACGTATTCTCGAGATGTTCGACGTAATCTGACTGTAAACGAATAGAAATTATTAAATAAGAATAATATTTTAAATTGTAAAAAAAAAATATTTAAAAATATGTACAATATCTTCGTGACGCGTTCTCTAAAGATTTATCAACATTTTTAGTTATGTCCGGAGCGGAGCGGAGGACCCTTCAATAGCCAAATTTTGTCTGTATGTCCGCCCATGTGATTTTTGTACTACATGATCTACCATGTGACCGTACATACTAGCAGGGACCTGCAATAATTTGGATGCCAAATTGCAAAAATTTATTTGGGTATTGACTAAAATTTGGATAAATTTGGATAAAAAATTTAAATATTGACTAAAATTTGGATAAAATTTGGATAAAAATTTTATATATTTGGAATTATTTGGAATATAAATCATTTTATTTCAATTCCGAAACTTCCTGACAGACACGCGCCACAATTCCTAAAGCTTCCGACAAGACTTTATCTAAAACTTTGGGCCCACGATTTTCCGGGTTCCCAAATACTTTATTTTTATCGGTTAGATCACATGAAACCAGAAAAATTCATCAAAAATTTGGCCAAAATTTGGACGTTTGGGGCAAAATTTGGAAAAATTTGGATTAAGTACCAAAATTTGGAAAAATTTGGATTAAGTACCAAAATTTGGAAAAATTTGGAAAAATTTGGATCCAAATTTTTGCAGGTCCCTGCATACTAGAGCTCAGACTTGTTTTCTGATCATACTATGGTGTCTAGGATTATGCGATGCGATATTATGCGCATAATTAGCCACTTTTTCGCATCGCATATGCTTCGCATAATTAAGAAAAAAAGGCATAAAGCACGTGAGTGAGATTTGATTGGCGGAAGAATGTGTTTTGATGAAGTGTGAACTCCCGAAATATTCCGAAAAGTTGGCATAATTGACAAAATCTAATTAAGAAAATGCATAATTCGCATCCATCGCATAATTGACCTTAGTGAAATCGCATAATTTACCCAATCGCATCGCATAATTCTGGACTCCCTAGATCATACATAGGGAACCGCATAAAATTTCGCAGACACGTGATTATATGTGCTAAAATTCTATTGGCCGAAAAAAATCGCGACAGCATTTTTCGATTAAAAAGTTAACTTTCGATATTAGGGTAAGGGTGAGCGTTCGGACGAGCCTTATATATAACAAAATTTTGCAAGAAATTTTTTTGTTAAGACGCAGAAGATGATTGTGTAAGCCAAATTTTGCGTTATAGACGATTTTTGAAAAAGTCGGCTGTTTTGTTTCGTTTTATAACGCCCATGCCCGCTATTTCAAGATTTTACGGTACGTCATAAAAATCATAAAAATATTATAAATTTGGTTTCGTTTTATTAAAATCCTTTGCTAGCGAAACTCTTGTTATAATGGATATACTGGTATTTAGAAAGTTTTATACTGCACGAAAGGTTTAAAAATAAGATTAGGTTCATGAAAAAACATTTAACATTAATCATAACCAAGGCAAATAAACGATTACATAGTCATGAAAACGTAGTAATAATAGATGTGTAATCAAATTAATAAAATAAATACGAAGAAATTGTTAATGCTTTATTATAAATTCAAAAATTCCTGATATATAAAGTTATTCGCGCAAGACAAAGTCCTGCAACAACGTCGATTAAAAATATTTCCATTCTAACAAAATTCTTTGCGCAACCCATCTAAAAATTCTTCGCACAACTAAGACGATTTTAAAAATTCCCTCCTAAAAAATACTTTGACATTAATTAAACACTTTACACAAACGGCTAAATTAATATAATTGAATTATTTTAGTTATTTTGTAAATAGCAAATATTATGACAACTAGCAAATAAATGCATAATCCATTGAATAGTAAATGCCTCGATAACGTCTTATACAAAACTATAAAGTTAAGACATATAATATGTGCATGGTTATATCGATATTATATGTACACTTTATAAAATGCCTTAATTTAAAACCGAAATTTCTAATGAATTATAACTTAGGTTGTTCTCAAGCGCCTCCCTATATGGTTAATAAAAATGACTTGATTAGCTAAAAAAATAGATCGTGTTTAATAATTTCGATCAAAAACCTGGACCTAATGATTATTCTTTTTCTAGGGTAACTCTGATTGGCCGAATTTAAAATCCGCATTTCGAAATTGATAAGGATCACTTCAATTTAACTTCAATTAATTGAAATGATTAAGCACCATCTCGATCACTACTGCACTAGTAGATCATTACTTGAGAACAACCTTAGTTACGTTCGGCCTCTTAAAATTTCTACCGTATCACTAGTTTTTACATAATGATAAAGGAAACAAAATTCGGAAAAATATTTGGTTGCACAGATATTCCTCGTCTCACAAATAAATTATGCAAAGTCAAACAAAATTCCTACATGTTCTGTGTTAGATTGATATTCTAGAAATGTATTCTTTTTGGGTCATGGAAGTTTTGTACAGAATTCTCGAATTTGTAGTGCTTAAATATGGGGTCGTCTAAAGAGCAGAACCACGTGACTTCTGACCAATCAAATTATAGAATTTTGATAGCAAACAAGAAAGAGAAGCGAAAAACTTGAAAAATACAAAAAACGGTAGTCTAAACCTACCTTGGTGGGTTAATTAAAAATGTCGGGAAGGCAATTTTGCCTATATATTACTACCTAAAACCTATCTAACCCTAATCTAAGATGACCCCAACCCCAAAGTTAATTCGATAAAATATATTATAAGAACCTACTCCGTCCCCTTAAATATGGAATGATCTACATGAATTTGAATATTCCAGAATTTTTTTATAAATTAAATTCAAAAAGCCACTTTGTTCGCAATCAAAAATTATAATAACATATTTTAGTTAGACATATAATGTATAATGAAGAAAGCTTGACAAGCACTAATAATAATCTATCGATGGAATGGACTGTAGAAAATCAAACTAATATAAATTTGCTAAATATTTACAATAATCCAGCAATAGAATGGTCTGCTAACTTTACTCAGGGTTATGAAGATCCAACTAACAATAGTCTACCTACAGAATGGTCTATGAACTTGACTCAAGATCAAATTAATATAAGTTTACCAAACGTTATAATAATTCATCCATAGAATGGTCCGCAGGTTTTAGTCAAGATCAAATTAATAACAATCTACCTATCGCTATAGAATGGCCTACAGACTTTACCAATAATAATCCGTTTATAGAATGGAATGCAGATTTTACACAATATCATACCAATACAAGTTTGCCAAACATTTATAATAATCCGACTATAGAATCATTCGCAGGTATTACTCGAAATGATGGGGATCAAACTAATAATAAACTACCCATAGAATGTACAGCATGCTTTACTCAAGATCAAAATAATACATGTTTGCCAAAAATTTATAATGCAGGAGTTACCCAACACTGTGAGGAACAAATTAATACTTTACAACAATGTAATACGAAATCAGTTAAAAAGAATAAATACTCAGTCCCACTTGTCTCTAGGAATGAAAGAAATAATTGAAATGCAAGAAATGTTTAACGAAAAAACGGTACCTTTATGAGAAAAATTCCGATCTATGTAAAGAATGTTATCGGGCCTCATTACGAATCTTAAGTGGTATTAAATTAATAGACGATTTTATCGAATTAACACAAACTTTTCGTAGTAACTGTAGACTCATTCAAAATTAGAATTTATTCCATATGAACAATTTACCAATATTGAATACCTTGCTAAAGGAGGGTTTAGTGTAATATATAAAGCAACATGGGTTGACGGGTCTATTTCGAAGTGGAGTCCTAAGAAGCAAGGTTATGCTCGAAAAAAAAATTGTGGAGTTGTTCATAAAATTCTTAATGATTCTCAAAAAATGGATTCTGAATATTTAAATGAGGTATGCATATATGGGTAGGCCTCCGCATGGGCTTGGGCTACCCATGGATACCCACAAGTAGTACCATAAGGGCCGGGCTAGGGCATTGATTTCTAAGCCCTAGGGTAAGGGTAAGGGCTTAAAAGTGAAACCCTTACACAAACGGGTAGGGCTTGGGTATTACCCGTTACCCTTGATGGGTACCCATTAGTTATATAGATGTTATATTCACGTGCTCTATTTACAGTGCCAAGACTTCGGGCTACGTAATAATAAATTTTATGGACAGTTTTTTTTTGTTATATCGTACGATGAGAAAATCCAAATCGTTCCTATATAAATATGCATATCAATAATGCCATAATGCCAAAGATAAAATGTTGGGGTGGTTTATCAATTAAGCAAATTACCAATACTGCGATATACGTACGTACGTAGTCTTTGATATTTACCTTGTGTTTCTGCGA
>QKWP01000465.1:63280-141068 GCA_003550325.1 Gigaspora rosea | reverse complement strand
AGGAAAACAAAAAACAAAAAAAAAAGACAAAAAAAAAACTGTAAACTTTTTACATACAAAGGTAGGCCACATTATTCACTTAACATATGGTTGCGAGAGATGTGGTTTTAGCTTTTATTCCTTATGTATTATATTTGTCAAAGCAAATATGTGGATTAATATTAAAATGCGAACAAATTATATATATATATATTTATTTATTTTGAAATGAGAAATTGCAAAAGTATCGAGTATTCATATATGATTTCCCATACATTTGTATGTCGAAGGCAATCATTTGTCATATGGACTGTGATCTCTTCTTCATATCACCTACAGGCTGGTTTAACATATAGTGATCAGACTGGCAGAGGTGTGCATGAAATGACCTTACTTAGCCATATGAAGAAAAAAAAAGACAAAAAAAAATAATAAACTTTTCACATACAAAAGTAGGCTACATATTTTGCTTAATATATGGTGGTGAGAGATGTGGTTTCAGCTTATATTCTTATGTATAATATCTGTAAAGCAAATATGCGAATTAACATTAAAATACGAACTAATTATATATATATTTTTTATTTATTTTGAAATGAGAAATAGCAGAAGTGTCAAGTATTCATATAGATTTCTATGATTTTCTATATGTCCGTGTATTGGAGGACATCACTTGTCATATGGACTGCGACCTCTTCATATCACCTGCAGGCTGGTTTAATATATGATAATCAGACTAGTGATATGGGCCGACCCCGGTCCTACTGGCCGGGCCAGCGGCGAGCTGAGGGTCGACCCATACTTTCATGGACTGGGGCCGATTGGAGTAAAATAAAAAAATTTCCTACTTACAAGGTTGTTAATATATTTTTTGTCATAGTTTCTTGTTCCATGATTCGTAAGAGACCTGTTATTGTTAGTTAACTAAAATTAAAAAAGAAAGTTCAAATTAGTAATCAACTCTTTTTATATGAATTGGTTAAGCCCCAAATCAAGATCCTGTGACACTAAAATTCAGAACCTGAAAGTCGATGTAAACTTAGGCAAACTTGAATAGTAAAGAAGCTAATACAGAAGATATTAGTAGTAAGAATTAAAAGTAATAGTATAGTCAACAAACTCAAGCTCAAAAGTAATAATAAATTAGAACTAGTATCGTGACTGCCGCAGTATTGGAAGACACCCTATTTTCAGACCAAATTAATGAGGCCTACCAATTACAGAATTAGGGTGTAGAGGAAAGTTATTATTAGATTTAGTAGTCTTTTGTGTTAGGTTTTTTGTGTATTGGCGATCTTGTTAGCCTGGTTTTCAGTGTTATACCATGTTTTTCTGTCACAACATGCTTGAATTCAGTGATCTGATTGGTTAGATTTTTTATAAGACAGTGCGGCCTAGTCGACCAGGCTGCACTATATGGGCAGTGGACTAGGAAAACCCGTCTTTGAGACTTTTTTATCAATTTCGAGATTTTTGATTCAAATTAAAGTTCCGGTTTATATCTATATGTATTTCACTTTTTACCCTACATTAATATAATAATTTATCGAGATATTTTAACTTGAATGTAAACCAATTTTTTAACGAACGTGTTCTAAAAATAGATTTACAACCAAAGATTAACGACTCAATTAAATTAGATTGGTCAATCGGTGTTTCATAATCACATGACATTGTTTATTCAGTAATTGATATCTAAAAATAAACAAAAAATTCAGGGGTAAAATTTAGGTTTCACAGACAAATAATCGCCATTTTCTCAAAATGGAAAACCCCTTTCAAAGACGGGTTTTCCTAGTCCATTGCCCATATATGGGGTTACATATTAAAACAGCCCATTTTTATTTTATTTTATTTTGAGATAATTGAGTTTAATCATTTGTTTTGATTTTCGGACTGATCCGGGATTATCAAATTTCACGATATTGATTGGTTAAAGGCAACAGGTGACTATCGGGTAATCTCGTGATGTGTTGGCACTTCGCAGTCTCATGTAATTTTTCTTTTACATTATCTTGATTTTTTATTATGCAAATCGACTTTCATTTATAATTAAAAAATGTCAATCGTATTAAAATTTATATGAATTTGATAAAAACTCATTTTCAAAAAATTGTAAAAATGGGTTGTTTTAATATGTAACACCCCATATATATTAAATTATATTTATGTGATTATATTTTTGTAATTGAGTTGAATTAAAACTTACTATAACTTTGTTTATTTTAGTTGAAAAATTTTTTTCGTTGTAGTAAATTTAATATTGTTATTGTTACTTACAGTGGTATTCATCAATATTTCGGAATCACGCAACATCCAGAAACAAAAAATTATATAATAGTTGTAGAATTAGCACAGAATAGAGACCTACATTATTTTCTAACTAAAAAAACTTTATCCTGGTCAAATAAATTAAGACTATTGCGTATAATTTCAATTGGACTTAATTTAGTACACGAAAAAAAATTATTCATCGTGATCTTCATAGTGGCAATATTCGTTATCCAACGATTGCAGATTTAGGAATAAGCAAACCAATAGATGAATCGTCGAATAAGGATGCAATCTACGGAGTTATTCCGTATGTTACACCAGATGTATTAAAAGGAGGAAAGTTTACGCAAGCTTCAGATATTTATAGTTTTGGCATGATTATTTGGGAGGTAATAACTGGATACAGGCCATTTTTCGATCGTGAACATGATGAACATCTTATTCTGGATATTCTTAATGGTCTTCGTCCAAAAATTCCAGCCAACTTTCCACAAGATTTAATTAAATTAATAGAAAAATGTTGGCATCAAGATCCAGAAAAAAGAAAATTTATTGCCCCGGAAGAAAAAGAAACTATAGAACTGTGGAGAAAAAACATTAGACAGAGAGATAAACAGAGAAGTGGCGGTGATTTAGGAAAAGAGCTTGAACAACTTGCTGAAAAAGCAGAAACGGGAGCAATAAAATTTCCGGAAAATAGAGATACAAGTATTTTATCCAATAAAATAAATAATCAAGCAATTGATTCTAGTCGGCCATTAACTCCGTTAATTAGTAACGCATTAACTTTGCAAAGTCTACAATTAAATAGTAATGTAATTGCAGGTAAAAGAATTTATTGTATTAAGATGATATATATTTCTTATTTTAGGTATATAACATGGATCATATTTATAATCATCAATTGTTTTAGATATTCTCAATCAAGCAAACGATTCTAAAGAAATTGATCTTGATATAAACAAAATGTAGATAGTACTTTTGTATTACTGACAATAAACAAATTTTAGCAAGCAATCTATTTAATTTTGTTTAAAACTTTTGAATTCAGATTATCCATAGCAATAGTTTAAAGTCCTAAAATAAAATGACAGAATATCGACTTTTATAAATATTTATAGCTTAATCAGGGACAGTAATTTTCTGCGGTGACAAAACCAAAATTATGTGGTGACAAAATTTAAATTATGTGATGTGATTTGCCAAATTTAACTTGACCAAATTATGTGTGATTCTGTGGCGTGCTTACCAAATTTATGTGCGATTTTGTGACATAAATTTTCGGATATTTTTCTATATAATCCTTTTTATTCACATAAATAGTCGAACATTTATAAAGCGCGTTTATTTGCAGGAAAATCTAATTATGAATGCTTTATAGTTCCTGAAAGGGCTCTCGAAGGTTTTCGAAATCAATTCTCATAGCAATGCTTGGTTATAATGAAATCATGACTCATGACTATTCTATTACGTTGGTTTCGACTTACCTAAAATATTGATCCTTAAAATAATACAGCAACGTATCTACGCGTAAATAACGTCCATGGGGTTATTCGAGACACATAATTAAGAGAGCTAAAGAAAGCAAAGAATTTTTAGCAATAAATTATATTTGTACTGTATTCAATTAATTATTATCGCATAACCGCAAAATAACGCGCAGGGGTGTAGTTTTAAAATTTAGCCTAAATTAAATTTAATTCGAGACATTATCCTTAATAACGCACATGGGCGTTATTTCGCGGCTATACGGTAGCTCTCTTTGAATTATATGTCTGAAAATAACTTCCATAGGCGTACGATGCAAGAAATTTAAAAACCACAATTACACCTTATAAAGACAAAATATAATTAAATACTTAAATTTATTGAAGTCGATAATTTAATCTTATCATAATGTGTAACTTGATTATAGGCAACAGATTGCGCCAAACAGATAAATACATAGCACATTAAATTATCGACTTCAATAAAAGTGTTTACATAAACATTTTAATGTTGTTAATGATTTAGGATTTTAATGGGTGTATTTTGTCTTTATAAGGTATAATTGTGATTTTTAGATTTCTGACGCTCAGGAACGGTATTTTTGCAACAAATTAAAAATAAAAATTCGTAAGACTCGTGAATAATAATTAATAGACTCAGAAAAACTTGAACTTTTTTGGAAGCACTCGTATATGATTTTACGCATGCAATTCTAGATGGCTGAAACATGAACTTTGTTATTTCATTGACAAACTTTTTTTTAATATTTGCAGCCTGCGTGTAAATGTAGATCAGTGTCGAAACAATTATTTAATATTACAATTATAAATTAAACGATTAAGCGATTATGATTAAACGGACAAACGATTATACGAATCGTTCTAAGCGATGTGATTTAACCACCAATATAATATAATTTCATTTCCATTTCCTGTAATAAATCATGTGAATTTGCATTGTCTCTGAGCACTGCTCGTAGACTTTCTGGAAATACCAGAATCGGTCATGTGAATGCTCATAAAAACGGAAATATACCTTGGTTGAGTGGTAAAATTAGTATTAAAATTTTGATGAAATTTGTGAAAATGAATTTTACCGGCATCTCTAGTCGCAGTACATTAAACATAAAAGTTGATGTTTTTTTTTATCCCTGATCGACCAATCATTTTGTTTGTTTTGATTTTACATTAATCAAAACAAAACAAATAGCGCCCGCGTTACGATTAGGGTTAGGGTTTGACAGGTCAAGAGTTAGAAAGCCCTCCTAACCCAAAATTTTGCAAGGAATTTTTTTTGTCAAGAAAAAAGTGTAGTTTCTTAGTCAAAATTTTAAGTTAGAAGCGATTTTTTAAAAAAAACTTTGTTTTGCTTCGATTTCACGTTACACCTGATCCTGCATCCCGATTGGTCGATCTGGGGTGGCGATGCATCGCACTGGCGATCTGATAAATGTTATGCAATTGATTAAATATTTAATTCGTGATTCGCGAGAGATGTACAGAATTTCTATATATAGAAATGGGGATATTAAATAATAAAAACAATTAATACGTATAATCTGGAGCCGGAATTAAAATTTCACAATTCCTGTCAAGCCAACATCTTTTGTATTGCTAACCAAACTGTAGAGACAAGTTTTCTCTTTCTAATGGTGGTAAAATCATCAAAATTGGCCTAATATATCAAGAGGTATTCTTATTTTTGTCTTTGTGGCTATATGAAATTTCTTTGCAGATCTGCAAAGAAATTTCATATGATCATAAAGACAAAAATGAGAATATCTCTTGATATATTAGGCCAATTTTGATGATTTTACCGCCATTAGAAAGAGAAAACTTGCCTCTACAGTTTGGTTAGCAATACAAAAGATGTTAACTTGACAGGAATTGAGAAATTTTAATTCCGGCTCTAGATTATAGGTATTAATTGTTTTTATTATATTTAATATCCCCACATGTATATATAGTATTACTATAGTAATTCTTTCCATCTCTCGCGAATTACTAATTAAATGAAAAATCTAAGACATAACTGATAAAAAAAAATAATTCTATCCAAAAATGAAAATCGATAATACCCATCTGCCATTAAACTCAAAAATTTTTATAAGAAATCTATTAGATGCTTATGTAAAAATTTTTGATATGAATTAATAAGGTGTATTAGTAATTTGTTGTTTTTTTTTTGTAAACCTTAAACGAATAAACGAATTAATGTTAAATTTCGATGAAAAAAACGGTTGAATAAACCTTTCGAAAGTATTATATATTTTCAAGAGGATGTATTGTGAAGAGGTATATATGGATCTTTGTTAATTTCCGCCGACTCACTCTCAAATTTAAAAAATATCCATATCCAACGCCTAGTAACTTCTAAACATTCCATTAAAAACACGCTAGGTTCCAAATGATTAATAATATGTAAATGTGAAGAAAGTTTTTAGTGACCATGTAAATCGAAGCAAAAAGTTAAAGAATTATGGCAATATAATATATAGATTTTTCGAAGCGCAAATGTTGACGAAGTTTAAAACCGGGTGGAGTAAAAAATGAAAGCTTAAAAAGCGAAAGGTAAAAATGTGAGTGATTGAAATACAGTAATTAAAAAGATAAAAAAAAAATAATAATAAAATAACTAAAAATACTAATTAAATTACCCTCCAATCTATTGCGTATCCCAGTAAAAGGAATATATTGAATTAACTGCAACGGCAATAATCCTAAACAAATCCATATATAATTTAATATATTTATTGAAAGATCAAATCAAAGATTTACCATAAATTAAATATTGCTGATGGAGTAATCCAGTATTCGGCCGATATAGCAACTGTTTTATACCATTTTTGTAATGCGGAAAATAATATTACTGGAAAAGCAGAACAATATTTGAGAGCATTGAATAAATGTTCGCGTATTCTTAGGATCTTTAGAATGTAGGTACACTGCAATCGAATAAAGTACAGAATGCTTTTTTGATAGCATTTGTCCAGGGACGCTGGATATCAGATACAAGTTTTAATAGATCATAAAACAACATATTAAAACCTAAAATTTAATGCTTTACCTTGTGAATAATGGTGCGATCACATAATTATACTATTTATCTCCTATAGGGCCTTCGTTATAAATAAATAAAATACACATAGTTACATATAAATCACCAAATACTTTTGCATAGCTTGTCGCCAATATTTTATCACAAAAATAGACGTTCGAATCAAGTCCAGAAAATATCACTCTTGGAAACATCTGTAATAAATAAATAAATAATAAATTCTTATAAGTATAACAAATTTAATAATACCAAAGATCTGGTTGAAAATATTTTTTACCTAATAAATCGCATTCTTTCATTTTACATAAAATGTTGAATGGACATAATACAATAAGAAAGACGAATAAATCACAAAGTAATGTTATCGAAGTCGATCCTTCTGGTTTCCAATATATAAGTAAATTTAACCAAACCCATATGGACATAAATAATTGGGTGTTACATCGACTATTTAAACAAAATTAAATCAGTTAACTATGTAATTATCATAGGCAGATTTTTTGAATGTAAATCAATTTATCGCTATTCAATAAAATAAGGCTATTGCTATTACATTATATAATAAGACTTACTTTAAAATGTATCAACTTATTATATAGGTGTGCAATCGCCTTAAATTTTTCACTAATTATTTATATAAAGTCAAAGAATAAAGCTACGTTTTTATTTTTTTTTATTATATGTGGGTTTTGAACATTCACTTTATAGAATGCTTGAAAATTCATTAATTAGGAGGAAAAAAATTATCTTGAACATATAAATCGAAACCTAATTAGAGCTTTAATGAAAAATAAAACGTAATCACTTTGAAACAGTTCTGACGAACAGTTTTCAATTAAAAAAAAATGGAAAAATAAGTGCAATTTTTATGTGATACCTTTAGGATTTGTGCTTTTCTTTATAATTAAGTAAAGTATAATTACGTTCGATTAATTATTTTAATTTTTTGATAAAAATCTGATCATAATAAAATGATCAATATAACTGACATAAATAGTCAATGAGACACCCTAATAAATAATGCCAATTTATAAATGGATCTGTGAGGTGAATTTTTTTTGCCCCCGTTAGGAGTGCTTGTATGTCTATGGAAACCCATGAGAGTATTTGCATATTACTTCCCATGCCCAAATGTAATTATGAGAACTCGATAAGGGGAAACTACTCAAAAAGGTGAAGTCTCCACCGTCTGCACATCTGAAGCGGACTCTTTTTTTTTTATTTTTTTTTTTAATGGAATTCAGCTCATTAAAAATCTTGTCGATAATATATTATTCTCGCTCGGATCAACTTTATTGATGAAGACACATATGGGCGGCTCTTGGCGCCAACATACACTCAAACATAACTACAACTTAATAAGGAGTCTAGTCACGTGATGAAGACAAAAGAGATGGGCATGTACGTAATGCACCGTGATAGTGCATCGCTAACTTAAAAAACCACACACATTTTCCACTTTTGCTTCTTTCTTCTGTTCCTTCAGCTTCTTCTGTTCCTTCAGCTTCCCTTCTTCCGCTTCCTTAGCTTTTCCTCTATCCGCTTCTTCGGCTTCTTCCGTTTCTTCCGTTCCTTCAGCTTCCCTTCTTCCACTTCCTCTGCTCCTCTGCTTCTTCAGCTTCTTCCGTTCTTCAGCTTCTTCCGTTCCTTCTTGCCTTATCCTCCTCGCTCAATTCGACCACCTAGTACATACCCATTTTCGACCCTTATTTCATACGATTTATAATTCCTCCTTTTTCCTTTTTTTTTTATTTTTTTTCTGGACCTTAAATCTTGGATGTATCAATACACATTTCAATACTAAACACTAGGTGAGCATCGTGGAGCAAGTCGCTAAGCAAGATTACCCACAAGTTAGCAAGCAAGTCCGTTTTTTTTTTTTTCAGACGAACATAAAGCGAAACCTTGAGCATCTCACATTTCTACTCTTTTCTATCACTCCAAATAAGTGTCGTGGGGCAAGGCCATAGCAAGCCCTCGAACATCTCGTGTTTTCACTTCTCTTTTCTCTTTTTTTTTTTTCCCGACAGTCATAAGGCAAAGCCATAGAAATCCTTGATCATCTCACATTTCTACTTTTTTCCATCCCTCCAAATAAGAGTCGTGGGGAAAGGCCATAGCAAGCCCTCGAGCATCTCACGTTTTCGCTTCTTTTCCATTACAATGAGAGTCGTGGAGCAGGTCACTAAGCAAGTCCCCGAGCGCCTCATATCTCCATATCTCATTTTTCCCATTACTTAACGTCAGGTGAGTCGCAGAGCGAGTCCTCGAGCATCACGTTTTCAATTAAAGCCATGGATCTTTATCAAGAACCTCTCTGATTATAGTTTCTTCGTAATTGATCATAAAATTCATCTACTTGCTGTTCGAAAGCTGTAGCACGAATCTCGCCGCTACTATCATAAAGAACTACTACCATTTTCCAGTTCCATCGAATTTTCGCTAATATCAAAATCCGACTTGTATTATAATATGGGTTGAATGTGTTTATCGGGAAAAATGCTTCATCGATTGTATAGTTAGATTCAAACGCATTTGATTGTTGCAAGGATCTAGCATAAAGAGGTGTACGTCTGAGAAGTTGACCTTGGTTTATATTCCGGCTTACTCCTTCTACCGAATTTAAAGGGATAATTCCTTGGACAACTTCACACCCATCGTTAAAACAACTGTGGACGTAATGCTGTGTATTCACTGTGTGCAATCTTAACAACTTGGAGGACCGTTTTCTCTGGTTTCTTACTACTTTTTTGGATTAAATATAGCCTGAATGACCCCATGGCGTAATTTCCCCCATCGTTCTCATTTTCTTCTTTCTCATCTTATTGCTTCCTTTGTTGCCTTCTCATCATCGTCCCCTTTCCCTCTATTAGATGCTTTATGTAAAAATTTTTGATATGAATTAATAAGGTGCATTAGTAATTTATTGGGGGTATTTTTTGTAAACATTAAACGAATTAATGTTAAATTTCGATGAAAAAAACGGTTGAATAAACCTTTTGAAAGTACTATATATTTTCAAGAGGATGTATTGTGAAGAGGTATATAAGGATCTTTGGTAATTTCCGCCGATTCACTCTCAAATTTAAAAAATATCCATACCCAACAACCTAGTAACTTCCAAATATTCCATTAAAAACACGCATAGATTTTTCGAAGCGCAAATGTTGAAGTTTAAAACCGGGTGGAGCAAAAAATGAGAGCTTAAAAGCGAAAGGCAAAATATGAGGAATTGAAAAAAAGTAAATAAATAAAATACACATAGTCACATATAAATCACCAAATACTTTTGCATTGCTTGTCATTATATCGGGCACAAAAATAGACGTCCGAATCAAGTCCAGAAAATATCACCCTTTGGAAACACCTGTTAATAAATAAATAATAAATTCTTATAAGTATAACAAATTTTAATAATACCAAAGATCTGGTTGAAAATATTTTTACCTAATAAATTCGCATTCTCTCATTTTTACATAAAATGTTGAATGGACATAATACAATAAGAAAGACGAATAAATAACAAAGTAATGTTATCGAAGTCGATCTTTCTGTTTTCCAATATACAAGTAAATTTAACAAACCATATGGACATAAATAATGCCAACTTATAAATGGTCTGCGAGGTGAATTTTTTTTTGCCCCCCGTTAGGAGTGCTTGTACGCCTATAGAAACCCATGAGAGTATTTGCATATTACTTCCCCATGCACAAAGTCCAATAGTTGCAATTATGAGAACTCGATAAGGTAAGGGGAAACTACTCGAAAAAGGTGAAGTCTCCACCGTCTGCACATCTGAAGCGGACATCTTATTTTTATTTTTTTTTTTATTTTTTTTTCACTTTTCATTGTTCATTACTTTATAGTCATGGAGGAAGATTATAAGCAGATCTCCAAAAATACTCAGTATCGTATGAGAGTAGCAAGGCAAGGTACAGGTGAGGAAGTAAAATGGATCCATGGTATTATTCTTACTCGGATTTCTTTATAGATACATGATGAGTAGTGCACCTTACAATTTCCCTTCTGTATTGCATAATGCATCGTGCTTACAATATTATGTTCACATGAATGAGGATTGAAAGTACGAGCCAACGCTATGATGTGTCGCATTCTACTTTCAAAAATTTTTTTTTTTCAACTTTTCGTCGTATACCATCCAAAACCAGGTTACTTTGTATACGGAACCAAATCCTCCTTTGCCAACTTCTTCAATAACAGATAATTTATCAAATGGAATCCATTCAATCACATCTTCATAAGTTCAGGTTCTAAGTTGGAACGATTTCATGCAATCGTCAATCCTTATTTCCACTTGTCCATCTTGTTACTTTATCAGGGTTACATGATAGACACCATGCGGGTTGAGTGTTATCTTCATTACAATGTGCACATTTTCCATATTCAGATTTTTGAGCGGCGCGACAAGCGGCGTCGTCGCGATAAGGGTTTTTTTTAAACCATTCCCACCACTTATTTTTAAATTTTCACGCCAATTCCGTGTAATAATAACACCAGGCAGTTTTCTAAATTCCCATTGAATTATCTGCCTCAGCAGACTTCAGATAATATGTAAACGCTTTATGTTTATCGATTTCGACTCAAATTCCCAAATAATAGTAATATCCAACTTGATACATATACATTCCCTTAGAATTATTCACGTCCGCCGATTTTTGGTAATATGCGAGTGCCTTGTTTTCATCTTTTTCAACTCCTATCCCATGTTCGTAGCAATTGCCGACGTTTGGTTTGCCTGTTATCTGCCAATTTTTAACAACTGTCGAAATTCAAGCATCGTTTGCCATTCGGATTTAAAAAATGTTTGGATATTACAATTTACTGATACGGTTTTTTTTTCAATGTATTGAGACAGTGTATATTGTGGGATCTTCTTTCTTCCCTTGAAGAATACCTTTTCATTGTAAAGTATGATTTTTATTTGAAATTTTCCAAAGGGATTAAAGACATCAGATCTCTTATCATGTCGATATCTTTGCATAAAAAGACAATGTGGCTCTCATACGCCGGTATACCATAAACAATTAAGTTTAAAATCAGACTCATAAAGTTCTTTCATTAGTATGTTGCAAAACCGTATCATAATATTTATATCATCTTTCGTGACTTCATAGAACGGAATAATACGTTTGGATGGTAACGAACTCTTCATAATCGTTAAGGCACACCAATCAAACTTTAATGGCTTTTTCAAAATTCTTGCATCAAGTTTCTTTCAAAGAAAGTTCAGAGCGAGTTTTTTTTTTTTTTTTTGCAGGGGCATCTGAAATGCACTTTTCCGATCGAAACTATTATCAGGATGATTCGAAGAAATCGACGTGATGTTTTGCTTCGTATTTCTTTATACTGGAGCACAGGTTATTGATGGAGCCAGATTATAATCGGGCATCGAAGAGAACAAGTGACAAGACAAGCGAAGTAAGAAAGCACTGAGATTCCCCATTTACTCCCACATGTATCTTTATAATCTCTGCCGCATGCATACGTATCTATAATCATATGCATGTCTATAATTTCCCATTGCATTACAATCATATGCTATTACCTTTTTCATATAAGCCTAAATTTCATATAAGCCACAAATCAGGTTATCCTCGAGATAATTACCCTAGCCATCGCATAGGGCTATAACGGAATTCAGCTCATAAAAAATCTTATCGGTAATATATTATTGTCATCAAAGGTTAAAGCTAGTAAATAATAAATGATAAATTTTAAAGCCCAGTGTCTCATTTTCCCTTGGCAGCATTCATATGACTTATAAGTTATCAAAAAATCGACACGATAATATTGGAATAGTAGGTCAATGGATAAATCAAATATCTTTCAGATGTATTGGGGCAGTGATGGCAGCTCCAAGATATTTGATTCACCACTGATTTTATACTAATGATGCATTAGCAATAATAAAAAAAATAATTTCAATTTTAAACTATAAGTTACATGTAATAACTACCGTAAAATCTCGAAATAACGCGCAGAGGTGAAATTACGAATTAAGTTAATTCGGGCCAAGATTCGAAACAACGCTATTTCGAGATTTTACGGTATGTCATAAAAATCATAAAAATATTATAAATTTGGTTTCGTTTTATTAAAATCCTTTGTTAACAAACTCTTGTTATTATGGATATACTGGTATTTAGAAAATTTTTTACCGCACGAAAGGTTTAAAAATAAGATTAGATTCACGAAAAAACATTTAACATTAATCATGACCAAGGAAATAAACGATTACATAGTCATGAAAATGTAGTAATAAATAGATGCGTGTGTAATCAAATTAATACAAATAAGTACGAAGAAATTGTTAATTAATTGCTTTATTCTAAATTCAAAAATTCCAGATATCTAAGGTTTTTCGCTATAAGACAATTTAATAAAGTTATTCGCGTAAAATTCTTTGCGCAACCCATCTAAAAATTCTTCGCACAACTAAGACGATTTTAAAAGCATTCCCTTCTTAAAAAATTCTTTGACACAAATTAAATACTTTACACAAATAGCTAAATTAATATACATTGAATTACTTTAAATAGCAAATATTATGACTACTAGCAAATAAATGCATTAATCTATTTAATAGTAAATGTCCCTATAAAAGCTATAAAGTTATGGCATATGAAAAGTTGAATTACGGCACATAATACAGGCATGGTTATATCGCTATTATCGTTATATGTACACTTTATAAAATGCCGTAATTTAAAACCGAAATTTTTAATGAGTTATAACTTATGGTGTTCTCAAGCTCCTCCCTATATGGTTAATAAAAAATGACCTGATTGGCTAAAAAAAATAGATCGTTTTTAATAATTTCGATCAAAAAACCTGGACCTAACAATTGGGTGATTCAAAAGTTAACTTATTTCAAAAACACGTAGGGGTTTAAAAAGTCCTATTTCTGTTTTGAAATTTTGAAATCAGAAAATGAAATAGGTGTTATTCGGAGATGAAATAAGTATCCTTAATAAATAAGATTACAAATTAAAATAAATAACGTTTACGAAGCACTGATTTCAAAATAATGAAATAAGAAATTTAAAATCCACATTCGCACAACAAATTTTCGGCAAAATAGATATAAGGATTAACTTCGATCACTAGCAGATCATTATTTGAGAACAACCTTAGTTACGTTCGGCCTATCCCGAAGCTTAAAATTTCTACCGCATCACTAGTTTTTACATAATGATAATTCGGATAAATATTTGGTTGCACAGATAATATTCCTCATTTCACAAATAGAATACTATTCTAGATATATTCATTTTGTTCATACAGAATTTTTCGAACCTTAATATGGAATGATCTACATGAATTTGAATATTCCAGAATTTTTTTATAAATTGGATTCAAAAAGCCACTTTGTTCGCAATCAAAAATCATAATACATATTTTAGTTAGACATATAATGTATAATGAAGAAAACTCGACAAACACTAATAATAATCTATCGATGGAATGGATCGTAGAAAATCAAACTAATATAAATTTCCTAAATATTTACAATAATCCATCAATAGAATGGTCTGCTAACCTTACTCAGGGTTATGAAGATCCAACTGATAATAATCTACCTACAGAATGGTCTATGAACTTGACTCAAGATCAAACTAATATAAGTTTACCAAACGTTTATAATAATTCATCCATAGAATGGTCCGCAGGTTTTAGTCAAGATCAGATTAATAACAATCTACCTATCGCCATAGAATGGCCTACAGACTTTACCAATAATAATCCGTTTATAGAATGGAATGCAGATTTTACACAATATCATACCAATACAAGTTTACCAAACATTTATAATAATCCGACTATAGAATCATTCGCAGGTATTACTCGAAATGATGGGGATCAAACTAATCATAAATTACCTATAGAATGGACCGCATGCTTTACTCAAGATCAAAATAATACATGTTTGCCAAAATTTTATAATGCAAGAGTTACCCAACATTGTGAGGAACAAACTAATACTTTACAACAATATAATGCGAAATCAGTTAAAAAGAATAAATACTCAGTCTCACTTGTCTCTAGGAATGAAAGAAATACAAAATTGAAATGCAAGAAATGTTTAACGAAAAAACGTTACCATTATAATAAAAATCCTGATCTATGTAAAGAATGTTATCGGGCCTCATTTCGAATCTTAAGTGGTATTAAATTAATAGACGATTTTATCGAATCAGCACAAACTTTTAGTAGAACTAATTCAAAATTAGAATTTATTCCATATGAACAATTTACCAATATTGAATACCTTGCTAAAGGAGGGTTTAGTGTAATATATAAAGCAACATGGGTTGACGGGTCTATTTTTCGTTGGAATCCTAAAAAGCAAAGTTATGCTCGAAAAAAAAAATCGTGGTGTTGTTCTTAAAATTCTTAATAATTCTCAAAAAATGGACTCTGAATATTTAAATGAGGTCTATATATATATTAAATTATATGGGCTAGGTGCTGCGAAAAGGGACCAAATTGACAAAACAAAAGATCTTCAGAAAATCAATTTTTATGTTGTAAACAGTGTTGGGCAATATGGACATTTGGACATATTAAAAATAATATGGACAAATATGGACATAGTAATTTATGGACATGGACATATAGGTTTGGACATAGTCCAAATTTTTTAAAAAATATGGACATATATCAAGTGCCAACACTGGTTGTAAATCTTATAATAAATTATAAGAACGTGCAAACTTTAAAGAATAATATAGCAAAAACACAACTACTTTTGTGTTTTAAGTAAAAAATGATCCTAATTTTATTCTAAATTGATTTATGTAAAAAAATATATTTTGAAAAATTTTCAATTTGGTCCCTTTTTGCAGCACCTAGCCCATATTTATGTGATTATTTTTGTAATCGGATTGAATTAAAACTTAATATAATTTTGTTTATTTTAGTTGAAAAATTTTTTTCTTTGTAGGAAAAATATTGATATTAATTACATTGGAGGTATTCATCAATATTTCGGAATCACGCAACATCCAGAAACAAAAAATTATATAATAGTTATAGAATTAGCACATAATAGAGACCTACATTATTTTCTAACTAAAAAAAACTTTATCCTGGTCAGATAAATTAAGACTATTGCATAATATTTCAATTGGACTTTATTTGGTACACAAATCAAAAATTATTCATCATGATCTTCATAGTGGCAATATTCTTATTAGCAAATATGGTACTCCAACGATTGCAGATTTAGGAATAAGCAAACCAATAGATGAATCGTTGAATATAGATGCAATCTACGGAGTTATTCCGTATGTTGCGCCAGAGGTATTAAAAGGAGGAAAGTTTACGCAAGCTTCAGATATTTATAGTTTTGGCATGATTATTTGGGAGGTAATAACTGGATACAGGCCATTTTCCGATCGTGAACATGATGAACTTCTTATTCTGGATATTCTTAATGGTCTTCGTCCAAAAATTCCAGCCAACGTTCCACAAGATTTAATTAAATTAATAGAACAATGTTGGCATCAAGATCCAGAAAAAAGAAAATTTATAATAGCCCCGGAAGAAAAAAAAACTATAAGTCAGTTGGAAAAAAAATATATTGAGAGAGAGAAACTGTGGAATGGTGGTAATTTAGGAAGTGAGCTTGTAGAGCTTGTTAGAAAAGCAGAAACGGGAGCAATAAAATTTCCGGAAAATAGAGATACAAGTATTTTAACCAATAAAATAAATAATCAAGCAATTTATTCTAGTCGACCATTAACTCCATTAATTAGTAAAGCATTAACTTTGCAAAGTCTAAAATTAAATAGTAATGTAATTTCAGGTAAAAGAATTTATTGTATTAAGATCATACATATTTCTTATTTTAGGTATAAAAATAACATGGATCATATTTATAATCAATTGTTTTAGATATTCTCTATCAAGAAAACGATTCTAAAGAAATTTATCTTGATATAAACAAAATGTAGATAGAATTTTGGTCCTACTGACAATAAGAAAATTTTAGCAAGTAATCCTATTTTTAATTTTGTTTAAAACTTTTGAATACAGAATTATCCATAGCAATAGTTTAAAGCCCTTTTTAAAATCTTATTTTTAATCTAAAATAAACAGAATATCAACATTTTATAAATATTTGTCCTGTATCTTACTGTATCGATATATTTTTCTATATAATCCATTTTGTTCGCATAAATAGCCGAACAATCAGTATGAACTCTTACGCGTAGTATTTCAAATTTATTCCATGAGTTTTATTTGATGAAATAATATTTATAAAACGCGTTTATTTGCTTTAAATGCAAAAATACCGATCCTGATGGGACGAAAAAAGAAACCCCCCGATTTACGTATCGTTCCTGAAAGGGCTCTTAAAGGATTCTCGAAATCAATTCTCATAGCAATGCTTGATTATAATGAAATCATGACTCATGATTATTCTATAACTTTGGTTTCGACTTACCTAAAATATTGATCCTTAAAATAATACAGCACTGTATCTACGCGTAAATAACGTCCATGAGGTTATTCGAGACACATAATGGCTGTAAGAGAGCTAAAGAATTTTTATCAGTAAATTATATTTGTACTGTATTCGATTAATTATTACCGCATAGCCGCAAAATAACGCGCAAGGGTGTAATTTTAAAATTTGGCCTAAATTAAGTTAATTCGAGACATTATCCTTAATAATGCACATTGGCGTTATGTCGCGGCTATACGGTAGCTCTTGAATTATGTGTCTGAAAATAACTTCCATAGGCGTACGATGCAAGAAATCTAAAAACCACAATTACACCTTATAAAGACAAAAATTTAAACATTGAAATTAAACACTTAAATTTATTGAAGTCGATAATTTAATTTTAATAGGTTACAAAATTGCGCCAAGCAGATAAGTACGTAGCACATTAAAAATTCATATTTCTTAAATTATCGACTTCAATAAAAGTGTTTTACATACACATTTTATTGTTGTTAATGATTTAGGATTTCAATGCATGTATTTGTCTTTATACTGTTATAAGGTATAATTGTGGTTTTTAGATTTCTTGACGTACGTACGTACGTACGTAATTTTTTCATCCCATCAGGAATAGTACCAACGATCCATCAGGAACGGTATTTTTGCAACAAATTAAAAATAAAAATTTATAAGACTCGTGCCTAGTAATTAATAGACTCAGAAAATTTTGACCTTTTTGGTAGCATCGTATACAATTTTACGCATGCAATTCTAGATGCGCTTTATTATTTCATTTACAAATTTTTTTTAATATTTGCAGTAAATGTAGATCAGTGTCGAACAATTATTTTTATCTTACAATTATAAATTAAACGATTAATCGATTATGTGATTATGATTAACGGTCAAACGATTATACGAATCGTTCTAAGCGATGTGATTAACCGCCAACATAATTTCATTTCCATTTCCTGTAAATCTCTGGTACTGATCGTAGACTTTCTAGAAATTACCAGAATCAGTCATGTGAATACTCATATAAAAACGGAAATGCAATGAAGCATAATTTTTGTTAACGTTGGTAAATAAACTTGAGTAAAATTAGGATTAAAATTTTGATGAAATTTGTGAAAATGAATTTACCGACATCTCTAGTTGCAGTACATTAAATATAAAAGTTGAATTTTTCATTTCTATCGTAAATGTTTATTGGTATTTTTTTTGATAAATCAATAAATTTAAAAAATGGTTTTTGTTTTTAATACAAAAACCAAATTTAAAGTGCTATCTTTATAAAAAAAAAAAAAATTATCCGATAAATATTATGCAATTGATTAAATTTTAAGTGAAAATATAAGACGTAACTGATAAAAAAAAAATTCTATCCAAAAATGAAAATCGATAATACCCGTCTGCCATTAAGCTCAAAAATTTTTATAAGAAATCTATTAAATGCTTTATGTAAAAATTTTTGATATGAATTAATAAAGTGTATTAGTAATTGTTTTTTTTTTTTTTTTTTTTTTTTTTTTTTTTTTTTTTTTTTTTTTTTTTTTTTTTTTTTTTGTAAACCTTAAACGAATTAAAGTTAAATTTTCGATGAAAAAAACGGTTGAATAAACCTTCGAAAGTACTATATATTTCAAGAGGATGTATTGTGAAGAGGTATGTATGGATCTTTGTTAATTTCTGCCGATTCACTCTCAAATTTAAAAAATATCCATATCCAACGCCTAGTAACTTCCAAACATTCCATTAAAAACACACTAGGCTCCAAATGATTAATAAGATGTAAGCGTGAAGAATGTTTTAGTGACCATGTAAATCGAAGCAAAAAGTAAGAATTATGGCTATAGATTTTTCGAAGCCCAAACAAAGTTTAAAACCGGGTGGAGTAAAAAATGAGAGCTTAAAAAGCGAAAGGTAAAAATGTGAGGAATTGAAAAAAAAATATTAAATAAAATACCTTCCAATCTATTGCGACATCCCGGTAAAAGGAATATATTGAGTTAACTGCAACGGCAATAATCCTAAACAAATCCATATATAATTTAATATATTTATTGAAAGATCAAATTAAAAATTTTAAAAGATATTTACCATAAATTAAATATTGTTGATGGAGTAATCCAATATGATATTACTGGAAAAGCAGAACAATATTTGAGAGCATTGAATAAATGTTCGCGGCCAGTATTCTTTGGATCTTTAGAATGTAGGTACACTGCAATACACTGCTTAAATCGAATAAAGTACGGAATGCTTTTTTAATAGCATTTGACCAGGGACGCTGGATATCAGATACAAGTTTTAATAGATCATAAAACAACATATTATAAACCTAAAATTTAATGCTTTACCTTGTGAATAATGGTGCGATCACATAACTAACTATAGTATTTATCTACCATAGGATCTTCGTTATAAATAAATAAAATACACATAGTCACATATAAATCACCAAATACTTTTGCATGGCTTGTCATTATATCGGCCAATATTTTATCACAGAAATAAACGTCCGAATCAAATCCAGAAAATATCACCCTTTAGAAACATCTGTTATAAATAAATAATAAATTCTTATAAGTATAAACAAATTTAATAATACCAAAGATCTGATTGAAAATATTTTTACCTAATAAATTCGCATTCTTTCATTTTTAGATAAAATGTTGAATGGACATAATACAATAAGAAAGACGAATAAATAACAAAGTAATGTTATCGAAGTCGATCTTTCTGTTTTCCAATATACAAGTAAATTTAACCAAACCCATATGGACATAAATTATGGCAACTTATAAATGGGGAGGTGAATTTTTTTTTTTGCCCCAAGTTAGGAGTGCTTGTACTTCTATATAAACCCATGAGAGTATTTGCATATTACTTCCCCACCCAAAGTTCAATAGTTGTAATTATGAGAACTCGATAAGGTAAGGGGAAACTACTCGAAAAAGGTGAAGTCTCCACCGTCTGCACATCTGAAGCGGACATTTTTTATTTATTTTTTTTTTTTTAATAATGGAATTCAGCTCATAAAAAATCTTGTCGGTAATATTTTGCCATCAAAGGTTAAAGCTAGTAAACAATAAATGATAATTTTAAAGCCCAGTGTCTCATTTTCCCTTGGCAGCATTCATATGACTTATAAGTTATCAAAAAATCGACACGATAGTATGGGAATAGTAGGTCAATGGATAAATCAAATATCCTTCAGATGTATTGGGGCCGTGATGGCAGCTCCAAGATATTTGATTCATCCACTGATTTACTAGTGATGCGGTAGAATTGTCCCAGTGAAAAATCTTATGATCCCAACTGTGTCGTAACAATGTTTAGTATCGTGACTTTAATTATCGTTAGCATTAACTGTTAATAAAAAATAATTTCAATTTTAAACTATAAATTATATGCAATAACTACCGTAAAATCTCGAAATAACGCGCAGGGGCGAAATTACAAATTTCGACCGAATTAAGTTAATTCGGGCCAAGATTCAAACAACGCCCATGCTCGCTATTTCGAGATTTTACGGTACGTCATAAAAATCATAAAAATATTATAAATTTGTTTCGTTTTATTAAAATCCTTTGCTAGCGAAACTCTTGTTATAATGGATATACTTAGAAAGTTTTATACTACACGAAAGGTTTTAAAATTCATGAAAAAACATTTAACATTAATAATAACCAAGGGAATAAATGATTACATAGTCATGAGATTGTAGTAATAAATAGATTATAATCAAAATTAATAAAAATAAATACGAAGAAATTGTTAATTGCATTATTCTAAATTCAAAAATTCCCGAAATAAGGTTTTTCGCGTGACAAGACAATCTAATAAAGTTATACGCGTAAGACAAAATCCTACAACAAAGTCAATTTTAAATATTTCCATTCTAACAAAAATCTTTGCGCAACCCATCTAAAAATTCTTCGCATAACTAAGACGATTTTAAAAATTCCCTTCTTAAAAAATATTTTGACATGAATCAAATAGTTTACACAAATAGCTAAATCAATATACATTGAATTACTTTGGTTATGTTGTAATAGCAAATATTGACAACTAGCAAATAAATGCATAATCCATTAATAGTAAATGCCCCGATAAAAGCTATAAAGTTATGGCATATGAAAAGTTGAGTTACGGTACATAATACAGGCATGGTTATATCGATATCAGATATTATATGTACACTTTATAATTTAAACCCGAAATTTTTATTGAGTTATAACTTTGGTTGTTCTCAAGCACCTCCCTATATGGTTATTAAAAATGACCTGATTGGCTAAAAAAATAGATCGTGTTTAATAATTTCGATCAAAAAACCTGGACCATCTTTTTTTTTTAGAGTAACTCTGATAGGCCGAATTCGCATTTCGCACACCGAATTTTCGGCAAAATTGATATAAGGATCACTTTAATTTAACTTCGATTAATTGAAATGATTAAGCACAATCTCGATCACTAGCAGATCATTACTTGAGAACAACTTTAGTTATGTTCGGCCTATCCTGAAGCTTTAAATTTCTACCGTATCACTAGTTTTTACACAATGATAAAGGAAACAAAATTCGTAAAATTATTTGGTGCACAGATAATATTCCTCATCTCACAAATAAATTATACAAAGTCAAACAAAATTCCTACATGTTCTGCGTTAGAATACTATTCTAGAAATATATGCTTTTTGTTTATGGAAGCTCTGTACAGAATTCTCGAACCTGTAGTGCTTAATTATGGAATGTTCTACATGAATTTGAATATTCCAGAATTTTTTTTATAAATTGGATTCAAAAAAGCCACTTTGTTCGCAATCAAAAATCATAATAACATATTTTAGTTAGACATATAATGTATAATGAAGAAAACTCGACAAACATTAATAATAATCTATCGATGGAATGGACCGTAGAAAATCAAACTAATATAAATTTGCTAAATATTTACAATAATCCAGCAATAGAATGGTCTGCTAACTTTACTCAGGGTTATGAAAATCCAACTTATAATCGTCTACCTACAGAATGGTCTATGAAATTGACTCAAGATCAAACTAATATAAGCTTACCAAACGTTTATAATAATTCATCCATAGAATGGTCCGCAGGTTTTAGTCAAGATCAAATTAATAACAATCTACCTATCGCTATAGAATGGCCTACAGACTTTACCAATAATAATCCGTTTATAGAATGGAATGCAAATTTTACGCAATATCATACCAATACAAGTTTGCCAAACATTTATAATAATCCGACTATAGAATCATTCGCAGGTATTACTCGAAATGATAGGGATCAAACTAATTATAAATTACCCATAGAATAGACCGCATGCTTTATTCAAGATCAAAATAATACATGTTTGCCAAAAATTTATAATGCAGGAGTTACCCAACACTGTGAGGAACAAATTAATACTTTGCAACACAATAATGCGAAATCAGTTAAAAAGAATAAACACTCAGTCTCACTTGTCTCTAGGCATGAAAAAAGAAATACAAAATGGAAATGCAAGAAATGTTGTTTAATGAAAAAACGTTGCTATTATGGTAAAAATCCTGATCTATGTAGAGAATGTAATCAGGCCTCATTGCGAATCTTAAGTGGTATTAAATTGATAGACGATTTTATCGAATCAACACAAACTTTTAGTAATAACTGTAGAAATCAATCAAAATTAGAATTTATTCCATATGATCAATTTACCAATATTGAATACCTTGCTAAAGGAGGGTTTAGTGTAATATATAGAGCAACATGGGTTGACGGGTCTATTTCTCGTTGGAAGCCTAAAAAGCAATATTATGGTCGAAATAGAAATTGCGGTGTTGTTCTTAAAATTCTTGATAATTCTGAAAAAATGGATTCTGAATATTTAAATGAGGTAAATATATATATTAAATTATATTTATGTGATTATATTTTTGCAATTGAGTTGAATTAAAACTTACTATAACTTTTGTTTATTTTAGTTGAAAAATTTTTTTCGTTGTAAGAAAATAATTATAGTAGTTCCATTGGAGGTATTCATCAATATTTCGGAATCACGCAACATCCTGAAACAAAAAATTATATAATAGTTATAGAATTAGCACAGAATAGAGACTTACATTATTATCTAACTAAAAAAACTTTATCCTGGTCAGATAAATTATTCCTTTTGCAAAGAATTTCAATTGGACTTCATTTAATACACAAAAAAAAATTTATTCATCATGATCTTCATAGTGGCAATATTCTTATTAGCAAATATGCTGGTCCAACGATTGCAGATTTAGGAATAAGCAAGCCAATAAATGAATCGTCGAATAAGGATGCAATCTACGGAGTTATTCCGTATGTTGCACCAGATGTATTAAAAGGAGGAAAGTTTACGCAAGCTTCAGATATTTATAGTTTTGGCATGATTATTTGGGAGGTAATAACTGGGTACAGGCCATTTTCCGATCGTGAACATAATGAACATCTTATTCTGGATATTCTTAATGGTCTTCGTCCAAAAATTCCAGCCAACGTTCCACAAGATTTAATTAAATTAATAGAAAATGTTGGCATCAAGATCCAGAAAAAAGAACATTTATAGCCCCGAAAGAAAAAAAAACTATAACCCAGCGGGAAAAAAACTATAGACAGAAATATGGTAATTTAGGATATGAACTTAGCGAGCTTTTTAACAAAGTACTAATGAAAGAAATAAAATTTCCGGAAAATAGAAATACAAGTATTTTAACCAATAAAATAAATAATCAAGCAATTTATTCTAGTCGACCATTAACTCCGTTAATTAGTAAAGCATTAACTTTGCAAAGTCTACAATTAAATAGTAATGTAATTGCAGGTAAAAGAATTTATTGTATTAAGATCATACATATTTCTTATTTTAGGTATAAAATGAATCATATTTATAATCATCAATTGTTTTAGATATTCTCAATCAAGCAAACGATTCTAAAGAAATTTATCTTGATATAAATAAAATGTAGATAAAATTTTGGTCTTCCTGATGATAAGAAAATTTTAGCAAGCAACCCTGTTTCAAATTTATATAATTTTGTTTAAAACTTTTGAATTCACAATTATCCATAGCAATAGTTTAAAGTCCTTTTTAGATCTTATTTTTAATCTAAAATCGACATTTTATAAATATTCATAGCTTAATCCTGTAATCTTACTGTATCGATATATTTTTTTATATAATCCTTTTTTTCGCATAAATAGCCGAACAATCAGGATGAACTCTTACACGTAGTATTTCAAATTTATTCTATAAGTTTTATCTGATAAAATAATATTTATAAAGCGCGTTTATTTGCAGAAAATCTAATTATAAATGCTTAAAATGCAAAAATACCGTTCCTGATGAATCGTCGGTACTGTTCCTGATGGGACGAAAAAAAAATCGATTTACGTATCGTTCCTGAAAGGGTTCTTAAAGGATTCTCGAAGTCAATTCTCATAGCAATGCTTGGTTATAATGAATTCATGACTTATGATTATTCCATAACTTTGGTTTCGACTTACCTAAAATATTGATCCTTAAAATAATACAGCACGTATCTACGCGTAAATAACGTCCTTGAGGTTATTCGAGACGCATAATTAAGAGAGCTAATTAAGAGAGCTAAAGAAAGCAAAGAATTTAGCAATAAATTATATTTGTACTGTATTCGATTAATTATTACCGCATAGCCGCAAAATAAGTGTAATTTTAATATTTGGCCTAAATTAAGTTTAATTCGAGTCATTATCCTTATTAACTCACATAGGTGTTATTCGCTGCTATACGGTAGCTCTATGTGTCTGAAAATAATGTCCATAGGCGTACGGTGCAAGAAATCTAAACACTACAATTACACCTTATAGAGACAAAATATAAACAATGAAATTAAATACTTAAATTTAGTTAGTTAGTTAGTTAGCGCTTAAAATAAATCGTTAGCGTTTTGTGGTACTCTCAATTACTTTTTTAGTGGTTTTATCGATTACTTTTGGTAATTGATTTTTTCGTTTTTGCTTTTTTAGGTAATTTTGGGTTTCACTAGTTTCAAACGATTGTAAAAGTTATTCTCTAGCGCTAGCGATGGCGATAGCGATATCGATATCGCAATCGATAAAAGCATCGCGATGCGATGCGCTAGCGCTAGCGCTCAAATTTTTTCGCTATCGAACAACAGGCTATTATATAGCTGACAAAATGAATGGTGACTAAAAAAGGAGCATCGCCTCAAATTAGTTAGCATACTGCGTAATTACTTCATATTCAAAAAATCGATAAACAATACTCCATGCAAATAGTGCTTTATCTGATTTTTTCATTATTCTAAAGCACTTTAAATACGTCTTGACTTTATTAGTAAATCCCTTTACTATTATTATTTCTTACTCATAAATTTATCCGCCCTATTCCTATATATATAATTACTCCATTCATGTACAAAAAAGCAATAATTAAATTTAAATAATGATTTACATAGACAGTGCTTAATCGACTCTTATTACTACACAAAATCGAATTGAAACCGCTCATTTCACTATTCTTTCTAATTAAAAGATTCTTATAACATATCAGTAAAACTTACATTATTAAAACGACTACATAAATAAATCCTTATTTAGACTAATAGTTCGCTATTCATGCTCGAATATAAATTTATGGACTTTTATTAACCTCAATGAAAAAGCAAAAAAAAAGTTTTTTAAATTTTAATTTTCCTACTATAACCGTCAATGCTGATCAAATATAATAAAACTAATAATAAATCATACAACGCCTTTACCCTTTATTTTAGCGCCCCTTTACCCGACTAAATTTAATTGATGTAACTTAATAGAACAGAGTCTAGAAAGACATACATGATTTTGTAAATCATTCCTATCTGCGAAAACGATTACTAAAATTCAAAACAAAGAAAACAATCTAATTAACTAAATACCTTATTTATTACTCTAATAATTAATTCTTTACGTTTCAACTACCGATAATAATCAATGCCTGATTAATAAAATTAACAGTAATAATATATTACATAAAAAAATAAATAATTATTAAATAAAAATCACCTTTACTACAAGATTTTAAATTTATACGTATAGATACGTATATAAATATATGTGATTATTGTATATATATATATAAAAACATGTATGTATACGTAATCTAACATATATAAAATGCTCGTCTTTCTGTTCCTTAAAATTCTCTTCATCTTCTTCATATCAAAAATTGCAAATCTATAAAAAATAAAAAGTTAACTTAATAAAAAATATATAACAATAAAAAACATGACTTCGACTTTTTGTGCTATATCGTTCATTAAAAACGTTTCGGGATCTTCCAAATGTTGCAATGGTAACGCTGTCTACAGGGGAGCGGGTCAAAATCCCGACAAACAGAATCCCGACAGGTCATAATCCCGACAAAAAAATCCCGACAATAAAAATCCCGACAATCCCGACAACAAAAAAGATCATTAAATTTATTTAAGTTAGGTTAGGGTTAGGTGAGTGTCTAGGATAGGGTTAAGGTGAGCGCCTGGACTAGGGTTTGGTTTAGTTGATTTTATAGTAAAGTTGCTCAAGGAAAGCTTTTTTTGATTGTCGGGATTTTTGATTGTCGGGATTTTTTTGTCGGGATTATGACCTGTCGGGATTTTGTTTGTCGGGATTTTGACCCAAACCCGTCTACAGAACTTCTATTAATGATTACGTTGAGTTTAAACATAAAGCGTTTAGGTTTGGCGACACTACTTTAGTAGAAGAGATCACACAATCTAGTATATCACTAATTGTTGGTCGATTTGCTTTTGTTAAAAGCAAACTACATGTAAAAATATAAATTTTTAACTCATTACTTAATATAAATTCACACTAATCTAAATCATAATTAAATCGTTCATAGACTAACCTCTAAAAAAAAAAATTTACCATCGCATGACTTACACTAACTATAATTCACCATTAACCTAAGGGTATGGTGGAACAACACACTCCATTGAACATTCAAACAATGGGTGACTTCTCTACAATTCACGATCTTCCTGTATCACCTGTTTATGGCTTCTTTACAGCCCATGTCCAAGACGAGAGTACCGTAGAAGGCGATACTGCCGCTTTTCGCCTAAAGAAAGACGCCTATGATGGCGTAACATCTTCGCAAGTCACATGTCCATCTTATGCAGATACGACCCTAAGGGTCGACATAAGAATGCTTCCGACGCAACCAAACGTAAACCCATTTTTTCAGTAGCAGAGGAACTTATTACCTTGAAAAAATCAATGTGCATCGACTGTGATGTAATTGAGTGGAGTTACCCTAATCAAGTCACCTCAAAATTAGATGATAAAAATAAAACAACAAATGACAAAAAGTGCAGATACGATGCACTAGAAAAATTAGCAGAAAAATTTAACAAATCACCCAACAAAACTTCAACCCAAAAGGATAGCACCGAAACAGAAAAAGAAACTCTCCAGGAACAAGATCGAACAAAAAGATTAAGAACCACTATGAACGAAGTTAAAGGTAAGAAAAAAAAATCAACTTAAAAAAAAAAAACATCAACTCAAAGTAAATATCAAGTTTCATACGTCCTTTGGTTTCACTCTAAAACGCAAAGATCATCTATCGTATAATAATAAATTAAAAAACAAATATGTGCATATATATGTATATGGAAAAATTAAATCTTACTTTTTTTCCTTTCTTTTTTCACCCACCCCGTAAAAAAACCCTGAAAAGCTGACTTAAATCCTAATATCGAACATTCAGATAAACTGAATAACCCTAACGAGCATAATCGAACAGGCGAACCCTCTAACGATCAATCCCCACAGCGATTCGAAAATTTGACTGGAAACCCTCACTCGGATGAAAAAGCCAAAAGCGTTCAAGATGCAGAGATGCACGACAACACGGACTCTCCCTAAAGAATAAAATAGAAAAAACACAAAAAAAAACTGATAACAAAAAAAAAATATATATATATATACATAGCTATAAAATAACAATTAAATATATACTTAATTAAAATAAAATACATACGTGTATGTATCACATACGCATATTATATATTACTCATTACCAATTATACATATGTTATATTATTCGAATATATCATTCATCGTTTTCTTTAATAATTAGAACGTATTATCTAAACAAATTAAAATTTAATTTTCCCACGTGTCTAATTTTTGACAACGAGCAGAGTGACCGTTCCCTCTATATTCCCATAAGTAATAATATTGGTTCTTTAAATTTTCAATTAGTTGTGGTATTATTTTAGCAAAAATAGCAGAACAAAAAAACAGTTGCCGGAAAAGAAACTTAATTTTTTTGAAAAACTCGCTAGCAAAGTTATTTTGGCGATAGTAAATAAAACCAAATGATTAAATTACAAATTAATAATACTAACCCCAAGATACCTAATAAACGAATTCTTGGATGAAACTTAAAATCATCAAATACTGACCCTGAACAAAGAGCTATGACCCAATTCAGATGACCCGTACGGATTACCCATAAGGTCACCCAACCCGACGGGTCACAGGTCGAAAATTCTCTGACCCGGGTTAAATGGATCAGAATACGAATAATTAAAAGAACTGAATAGCATGTGTCAAATTCATTAGCAGCATAGTTAAAACATAATCTGGTATTCGTTGATATAGAAAATAAATGAACCCAAATTATGTGCAAAGTCAGGAAATTTTTCGATACAAATCAGAAAAATCCTATTTAAGTATCTAGAGCACAGGCTGCTCTCTACACTAATAGCTCTATTTAAAGTCGTTACATTAAAAACTTTTAAGGTTAAACTATAATTTTCCGTATGACCCGAACATGACCCGGGTTATGACTGGGTCAACGGGTTATAACCCGAGTCAGTATTTTCTGACCCGGGTCAAATCTCTAGATAAAATTCTTTATAAAAAGCAAACAATTTAATAAAATCAAATATAAACTTTGAAAAAAAAAATAATAACCTACAAAAAAAATATTAATAGACATATCACCCATTTTTCTAATAAAAAAATAAATAAAAAAATAAATCATAAGAAGAACTTTAAATTATAATATACAACGCTATTCAATTCATGATTATGCATCTACTATTTCAGATAACTCACCTGAAAATGACTCAAATACTGAAAATAATAATACATATCAACTCTACATTTACCGAAATGTAATAAACCAACTAGAAATTAATAACACTACAACACCCATTCATACCACCCAATTAAATAACCATCAATTACAATTTTCCCCCTAGAGACCATCACCTTCATTAAAAAAACTTCTTCATAAATTCGAATCAAAAATCCTACAGGATCTTCCTCACATCCCCTGTTGTTACTGTTCAATTTTGATGTTTCAATCAGGAGCTCAGTGGGTTACATACAACCCAGATAAGGATTATGCCTTACCTATAGCATTCCCTAATACATCTATTAATCTCCATCACTTCACTAACAAACCAACAAAAATAGCTATTTGTAAAAGCTGTAAAAACCCTAAAACCAGAAAATTTTCTCCTATATTATCTAATATACCTCAAGAAATAAACCAATTGCCTATGAAATATAGAAAACATCTATCACCAATTCATATAACATGTTCACTAGGCCGCACACCAGGTTCGAATTCTTATACAACATATTGATTCCTACAAGGTGACTTCTTATTAAGCAAAAATACACACGCACTCGAATTATACTCCGGAATAATAGGTGCCTTTTTAAATCTAAATGAACCAATAAGTTGGTACCATAAGGCTCTTCCTTTAGCTTGCAATTGGCTAAAAAGAAATAACCCAATATTTCATCAATACAAAAATCTTCCTATTATTACACCACCAAATCCTACAAATTCCTTACCAATTCCTCTTCCTTCTGCAAGACAATCTGTAGAAAACTTAAATCCTATTCCTACACGAACCGAATCTTCTATACCTGATATAGTAGTCCCCAATAACAACTTCCCTGCAGAAACACATAATGGAGATTACAAATATAAAAGACTTATAGCTGAATTTTTAAAACTTGATAACCTAACATTACCTATACCCTATAATGACCCAGACCTAGAAGCTATGATTTTTCCTGACCTATTTCCAACTGGAAAAGATCATTATGCTAGTCTAAGCAACCTACTTAATTTACAATTAACAACCGAAAGTTATGGGAAATCTAAAGCTTAAAATGCTTTGCCCAGACCCAAGATTCAGATTACATTGGCATTGGCCACACTGGTCATATCTGAATTTTGAAAAAAAAAGCGTAACTTTCAATACAATTGCAGACTTCTCAACCAAAAAAATATATCACGAGAAAAGGGGCATGCCATTTATCACGTGATTTTTACCATGGATACATAGTCAGAGATGGTAATCACGTTTATATATTATATTAATTAATCAGAATTAGATAAAGTGATCACACCATACATGGATGGTAAAAGCTACTAAGTAAAAAATATCATGTGATAAATGGCACGCCCCAAACCATCCAACAAGAGTAGAACTTATAGGTACTTACTAACTTTCATTAAATATAAATTCTTATACTATTCATTTGCAAAAAAAAAAAAAAAAAAAAAAAAAAAAAGTAATCAATAACCCATAGGAAAAAGTAAATAAACCAATCAACCTATAATCGAAGAATCAAAAACAATAGCTATACGATCAAGTTTAAGAACCGCTGCTCCTTTTTTCAAAATAAATGAACTTCAAGTAAATACAATGCTTCGTACTTATGGTTTACCACAAATATTCTATACTATAACAATGGCAGAAGATAAGTGGATTCATCTCAAAAACATTCTACTATCAACTGATAATAAAGATCCACTACCTACCAACCGTTCACTACATGTATACCTATTCTATAAACACAAGCTTACTAATATACGAAATAAGTTATGAAAAAACGAAAAACTAACTCAGTGGGACAAATTCGAAAATTATTTCGAACGAGATAAATTCCAAAATTGAGGAACTAGACATACTCATGGTTTTGCCTATACAAGTATAAAAATTTCTGAACTAATCGAAAAAAATACTATAAGAGCTGATCTACCAGATCAGTATCAAGAATCAGAATTATACCAATTAGTTACCACATATCAAATTCATAGATTAGTTAAAATTTCTTAACTTTTCAATTTTCAAGCAATAAACTTAAAATCATTTAAACAAAATCATAATCTATAAATAAACTAAATCTACAAAATAATCAAAAATAATAAATAATAATAATAGTAATCAAATCATAACTATACTATTAACAAATTAATAATCAAAAATACAATTTAATAACTTCAATACAAATGTCACCCTAACAAATGTAGTGGACCCAACCCTGATGAATCTCTATGCAAAAAAGGATTTTCCCAACCCTTATCAAATATTACATACAGAAACAATTAATCCCTTAGATATATTTATAGAAGAATAAAAGAAGAAGATCGATGGATTGTACCATATCATTCTGAAACTTTACTAATTTGGCAAGGACACATCAACTTCCAGTATGTTACTACTACAGGATTTGCTAAATATGTAACAAAATATGTAACAAAACCTGAACCATCAGAAATATTTGATATCGAAGATCAGAATAGCTACTAAACCCATATACAAGCAAGACGACTTGGGGCAATAGAATTAATGATATTGCTCTTTCAATATCAAATAACAAGATCAACTGTTTCTGTCCAATATCTACTCTCTGCACCATCAAACATGCATATAAGAGCAATAAAACCAATCCATTTGTAATTAAGAGCACATGAAAATGATGATGATGATGATGAAAAACCTTACTGGGATGATGCCATCAATAAATATTTCACCCAATCTACAACTACTGAATTTCAAAATATGACATACCCTGAATATTTCCAAAATTACAACTTAAAACTTACAACTCTACCTCAAACCACAAGACAACCATGGACAAGAGATCAAAAAGGTCGTTATGTTACCAACTGAAAAAAACCCTTACTTCTTAGATTCGTTACCTACAAAGTCAAAGATGGTAAATAAAATATATTATAAACTCTAACCAAAACAAACATCCCAAATACAATTCATAAATAAATAAATAATTACGGTAATTAATTAATTAACTAAAAAAAATAATAAACTATTAACTCTAATATTAGGTAAACCATTCTTTTTCCAACATCTAATAATGAAAATTCCATGCTACTTCAAAGAAGAACTTTTAAGAAACCATACAAGCTACTTAGAAAAGTTCAAATTCCTATTCCCAGAACAATACAAACTAGAAATTAGCAGACTAAACAACACCTCTGTCTCCCAACAACTCCGAACCTCAAACACTTACAAAGAAATAATCAACCAAATACTAACAAATTTAGACAATATAGAACTACATGAGTTAATTCTCAAACAATTAATATCACTAGAAAGAAAAACTCCAACCTATGATCCACACTGTTTATTAATGCTTGACCAAGATCAATATTTAATCTATGATATCCTCTGTAACTCTTGGGGAATAGAAAACGATGGTAAATACCCTTACTTCTTTTTAACTGGATCAGCTGGCACAGGCAAATCATACCTTTTGCACATAATCATAAACCTCCTCAAATCCAAAAAAATCAATTACCTCGTAATTGCACCAACTGGAGTAGCAGCACAAAATATTGGTGAGAAAACAATACACTCAGCACTAAAAATAAGACAAACCCATTCACATTATGAAACTCTAACACTCCAAGATCAAACTGAAAGAGAAAATCTAAAATGAATTGAAATAATAATCATTGAAGAAATATCAATAGTTTCAAGCGACTTATTTTCTTTCATTAGTAACATGTTTGGTTCAGTTCATAATAACTCAAAAATATTTGGAGGAATTCCTACACTTTTGGTTAGTAATCTTTTCCAACTACCACCAATAAACACACTATGCATTTCACTCACCTGTTTGGAAAAGATTTTTCCCCCTATTTCTAACTCAACCAAAACAACAAAGAAATGACCTTGGTTTTTATAACTTACTTCAAGAAATACGATTTGGTCGCTTATCAGAAGCATCAAAAAATATGATCAATAACAAAATCCAAAACTTAGATTCTAAACATATCATAATTACATCAACTCACCTTGTAGTAATACGAGAAACTGCAAAAGAAATCAACAAGGTTATATGCGAAAACCTTCCAACTAATGAATGTGGAATAAATTCAGTAATTTCAAAATCTGTTGACACCCTCAATCACAAATCAATAACCATAACCAACAATAATAACCTCAACTTTAATCGCTTTACTAACCTACCTGATGAAGTAATTTTAAAAGAAGGAGCAAGGGTCATGTTCCTAAACAACAAACTATTTGAACATAACATTTGTAATGGTACAATAGGTGTAGTTACAAATATTATTAATGATCAAAATATAGAAGTAACATTTCCTACTACAACAGATATTATCAAACTAAATATACAAAAAGAAACAACATATTTCGATATTAACGGAAACCCAGCAACTAGACACCAATTTCCCCTCCAAAATGCATTTGCTCTTACAATTCATAAAACCCAAGGACTAACCTTACCAAATACAACACTTAATGTAGATGACAAAATATTCGCAGAGGGACAGGTCTACGTTGCAATGAGCAGAGCACCTACATGGGAATCCATTAACATTCTAAACTTCGACTTTAACTCTGTAAAAACAAATATAACAGTTATAAATGAATACGCAAGACTAAACGAAGTACACAGAAAAGGATTAATAAATATGCAATAAAATTAACTTTCTACACAAATACCATTACTTTTTAATCAATTAACTAATAAACCAAATCTAAATCATACAAATAAATAACAGAATATAAAAACTTGTAAATCATTTCACTAATTATCGATACTACCCTATATAAATAAAAAGTACATACCATTACAATAATAATAAGTAATATATAATTCACAAATTTTTATACCCCATCACCCAAATCATATATATATATACAAACTACACAAAATTATAACTATCCATCGCAAAATAATGCACTTAGCAAATTATAAATTAATTTAATTATAAAAACCACAAAATTTAGAGCTAAACAAACTCCCAGCGCATCTACAAGCGCATGACTTGTTATTGAAGTCGATAATTTAATTTTAATGTGCAACTTGATTATAGGTCACAAATTGCGCCAGTACGTAAATTCATATTTCTTAAATTATCGACTTAAATAAAGTATTTACATACACGTTGTTAATGATTTAGGATTTCAATGCATGTATTTTGTCTTTATAAGGTATAATTGTGGTTTTTAGATTTCTTGACGTACGTACGAATTTTTTCGGAATAGTACCGACGATCCATCAGGAACGGTATTTTTGCAACAAATTAAAAATAAAAATTCAGACTCGTGCCTAGTAATTATAGACTTGGAAAAACTTGACCTTTTTTGGCAGCATCGTACACAATTTTACGCATGCAATTCGTTATTTCATTGACAACTTTTTTTTAATATTTGCAGTCTGCGTGTACATGTAGATCTGTATCAGTGTCGAACAATTAATTATTTTTATCTTACAATTATAAATTATTATGCGATTATGATTAAACGGTCAAACGATTAACGAATCGTTAGGGTGTTACATATGAAGTTCATTAATTTCGGATTTATTAATGGTTATATTTCGATATTATCGTTAACCAAATTTTTATACTAGATGATTATAAAATAATTATAAAAATAAATTTACATTTATTGATACAAATATCTAACGGAAGTGTATGTAATTTTTTTTTAACTTGCAGCTCTCAGCTAGCTCTACGTGGTAATAGAGCTATTTTTTTTCAATAGTTTATAAAATCATTCAGTTATTATATAAATATTAAATATTAAATAATTAATTAAATTTTACGAAATTTTTTAAAAAAATTATTTAAAAAATAGCTCTATTGCCATGTAGAGCTAGTTGAAAGCTTCAAATTAAAAAAAAATTATATGCACTTTTGTTGGATACTTATGCTAAAAAATGTAAATTTAATCTAATATTTAAATATACGGCCTATAAAAAATCCGAAATTAATGATCTTCTATATTACCCTAACTATGTTTGATTTACTTAGTTGAGGTAACACCCTAACGAATCGTTCTAAGCGATGTGATTAACCGCCAGCATAATTTCATTTCATTTACTGTAATAAATCATAGAACTGATCGGGAAATTACCAGAATCGGTCATGTAAATACTCATGTAAAAACGGAAATGCAATGAAGCATAATTTTTGTTATACGTTGGTAAATAAACTTGAGTAATAAAATTAGAATTAAAATTTTGATGAAATTTGTGAAAATGAATTTTACCGGCATCTCTAGTCGCAGTACATTAAAAATAAAAGTTGAAAATTTTCATTTCTATCGTAAATGAGTATTAGTATTTTTTTGATAAATCAATAATTTAAAATAATGTTTTTTTAATACAAAAACAAAATTTCAAGTGCTATCTTTATAAAAAAAACAATTATCTGATAAATGTTATGCAATTGATTAAAATTTAAGTGAAAAATCTAAGACGCAACTGATAAAAAAAAAATAATTCTATCCAAAAATGAAAATCGATAATACCCAACAGCCATTAAATTCAAAAATTTTTATAAGAAATCTAGTAGATGCCTTATGTAAAAATTTTGATATGAATTAATAAGGTTGTATTAGTAAAAATTTGTTTTTTTTTTTTTTTTTTTTTTTTTTTTTTTATTTTTTTACCGAAAATTTCGATGAAAAAACGGTTGAATAAACCTTCGAAAGTACTATATATTTCAAGAGGATGTATTGTGAAGAGGTATATATGGAAATTTGTTAATTTCTGCCGATTCACTCTCAAATTTCAAAAATATCCATATTCAACGCTTAGTAACTTCCAAACATTCCATTAAAAACACACTAGGCTCCAAATGATTAATAAGATGCAAGCGTGAAGAAAGTTTTAGTGACCATGTAAATCGAAGCAAAAAGTAAGAATTATGGCAATATAATATATAGATTTTTCGAAGCGCAAACGAAGTTTAAAACCGGGTGGAGTAAAAAATGAGAGCTTAAAAAGCGAAAGGTAAAAATGTGAGTGATTGAAAAACAGTAATTAAAAAGATAAAAAAAAAATAATAATAAAATAACTAAAAATACTAATTAAATTACCTTCCAATCCATTGCGACATCCCAGTAAAAGGAATATATTGAATTAACTGCAACGGAAATAATCCTAAACAAATCCATATATAATTTAATATATTTATTGAAAGATCAAATTAAAAATTTTAAAAGATATTTACCATAAATTAAATATTGTTGATGGAGTAATCCAATATGATATTACTGGAAAAGCAGAACAATATTTGAGAGCATTGAATAAATGTTCGCGGCCAGTATTCTTTGGATCTTTAGAATGTAGGTACACTGCAATACACTGCTTAAATCGAATAAAGTACGGAATGCTTTTTTTAATAGCATTTGACCAGGGACGCTGGATATCAGATACAAGTTTTAATAGATCATAAAACAACATATTATAAACCTAAAGTTTAATGCTTTACCTTGTGAATAATGGTGCGATCACATAACTATAGTATTTATCTCCTATAGGACCTTCGTTATAAATAAATAAAATACACATAGTCACATATAAATCACCAAATACTTTTGCATAGCTGGTCATTATATCGGCCAATATTTTATCACAAAAATAGACGTCCGAATCAAATCCAGAAAATATCACCCTTTGGAAACATCTGTTAATAAATAAATAATAATTTCTTATAAGTATAACAAATTTAATAATACCAAAGATCTGATTGAAAATATTTTTTACCTAATAAATCGCATTCTTTCATTTTTACATAAAATGTTGAATGGACATAATATAAGAAAGACGAATAAATAACAAAGTAATGTTATCGAAGTCGATCCTTCTGTTTTGCAATATACAAGTAAATTTAACCAAACCCATATGGACATAAATTATGGCAACTTATAAATGGGTTTGTGAGGTGAATTTGTTTTTTTGCCCCTAGTTAGGAGTGCTTGTACGTCTATAGAAACCCATGAGAGTATTTGCATATTACTTCCCCACCCAAAGTCCAATAGTTGTAATTATGAGAACTCGATAAGGTAAGGGGAAACTATCGGCAAAGGTGAAGTCTCCACCGTCTGCACATCTGAAGCGGACATCTTTTTCATAAAAAATCTTGTCGGTAATATTTTGTCATCAAAGGTTAAAGCTAGTAAATAATAAATGATAAATTTAAAGCCCAGTGTCTCATTTTCCCTTGGTAGCATTCATAAGACTTATAAGTTATCAAAAAATCGACATGATAGTATTGGAATAGTAGGTCAATGGATAAATCAAATATCCTTCAGATGTATTGGGCCGTGATGGCAGCTCCAAGATATTTGATTCATCCACTGATTTATATAGATGCGGTAGAATCGTCCCAGTGAAAAATCTTATGACCCCAACTGTGTCGTAACAATGTTTAGTATAATGTTTAGTATCGTGACTTTAATTAGCGTTAGCATACTGTTAGCATTAATAAAAAATATTTTCAATTTTAAACTATAAATTATATGTAATAACTACCGTAAAATCTCGAAATAGCGCGTAGGGGTGAAATTACAAATTTCGACCGAATTAAGTTAATTCGGGCCAAGATTCAAACAATGCCCACGCTCGCTATTTCGAGATTTTACGGTACGTCATAAAAATCATAAAAATATTATAAATTTGTTTTCGTTTTATTAAAATCCTTTGCTAGCGAAACTCTTGTTATAATGGATATACTTAGAAAGTTTTATACTACACTAAAGGTTTTTAAATTCATGAAAAAACATTTAACATTAATAATAGCCAAGGGAATAAATAATTACAAAGTCATGAGTTTGTAGTAATAAATAGATTGTAATCAAATTAATAAAAATAAATACGAAGAAATTGTTAATTGCTATATTCTAAATTCAAAAATTCCCGAAATATAAGATCTTTCGCGTGACAAGACAATTTAATAAAGTTATTCGCGTAAGACAAAATCCTACAACAAAGTCAATTTTAAATATTTCCATTCTAACAAAATTCTTTGCGCAACCCATATAAAAATTCTTCGCACAACTAAGACGATTTTAAAGAACTCCCTTCTTAAAAGAATACTTTTACACTAATTAAATACTTTACACAAACGGCTAAACTGAATTACTTTAATTATGTTGTAAATTGCAAATATTATAATTAACTACTGTACTAGCAAATAAATGCATAATCTGTCTTATACAAAACTATAAAGTTATGGCATATGAAAAGTTGAGTTACGGCACATAATACAGGCATGGTTATGTCGATATTATATGTACGCTTTATAAAATGCCGTAATTTGAACCCGAAATTTTTAACCTAGGATGTTCTCAAGCACCTTCCTATATGGTTAATAAAAATGACCTGACTGGCTAAAAAAATAGATCGTGTTTAATAATTTCGATCAAAAACCTGGATCTAACAATCATCTTTTTTCTAGGGTAACTCTGGTTTGCCGAATTTAAAAACCGCATTTCGCACAACGAATTTCGGCAAAATTGATATAAGGATTTAACTTCGATTAATCGAAAGGATTAAGCACCATCTCGATTACTAGCAGATCGTTACTTGAGAACAACCTAGTTACGCTCGGCCTATCCCGAAACTTTAAATTTCTACCGTATCACTAGTTTTTACATAATGATAAAGGAACAAAATTCGTAAAAATATTTGGTCGCACAGATAATATTCCTCATCTCACAAATAAATTATGCAAAGTCAAAAATTCCTACTTGTTCTGTGTTAGAATACTATTCTAGAAATATATTCTTTTTGTTCATGGAAGCTTTGTACAGAATTTTCGAACCTGCAGTGCCTAAATATGGAATGATCTACATGAAATTGAATATTCCAGAATTTTTTATAAATTGGATTCAAAAAGCCACTTTGTTCGCAATCAAAGTTTATAATAACATATTTTAGTTAGACATATAATGTATAATGAAGAAAACTCGACAAACACTAATAATAATCTATTGATGGAATGGACCGTAGAAAATCAAACTAATATAAATTTGCTAAATATTTACAATAATCCAGCAATAGAATGGTAACTTTACTCAGGGTTATGAAGATCCAAGTTTGCCAAACATTTATAATAATCCGACTATAGAATCATTCACAGATATTACTCGAAATGATGGGGATCAAACTAATCATAAATTACCTATTGAATGGACCGCATGTTTTACCAAAGATTAAAATAATACATGTTTGCCAAAAATTTATAATACAGGATCTACCCAACCTTGTAAGGAACAAATTAATACTTTACAACAATATAATGCGAAATCAGTTAAAAAGAATAAACACTCAGTCTCACTTGTCTCTAGGCATGATAAAAATACAAAATTGAAATGCAAGAAATGTTGTTTAATGAAACAACGTTACCATTATGATAAAAATTCCGATCTATGTAAAGAATGTTATCGGGCCTCATTGCGAATCTTAAGTGGTATTTAATTAATAGACGATTTTATTGAATCAACACAAACATTTCGTAATAGCTGTAAAACTAATTCAAAATTAGAATTTATTCCATATGAACAATTTACCAATATTGAATACCTCGCTAAAGGAGGGTTTAGTCAAATACATAAAGCAACATGGGTTGACGGGTCTATTGTTCGTTGGAATCCTAAGAAGCAAAATTATGGTCGAAATAAAAATTGTGGTGTTGTCCTTAAAATTCTTAATAATTCTCAAAAAATGGATTCTGAATATTTAAATGAGGTCTATATATATATTAAATTAAATTTATGGATTATTTTTGTAATTGGGTTGAATTAAAATTTACTATAATTTTGTTTATTTTAGTTGAAAAATTTTTTTCGTTGTAGTAAAGATAATACTCACGGTAGAATTCAAAAATATTTCGGAATCACGCAACTTCCTGAAACAAAAAATTATATAATAGTTATAGAATTAGCAGAGAATAGAGACCTACATTATTTTCTGACTAAAAAAACTTTATCCTGGTCAGATAAATTAAGACTATTGCATAGAATTTCAATGGGACTTAGTTTAGTACACTACAAAAAATTTATTCATCGTGATCTTCATAGTGGCAATGTTCTTATTAATAACAGTATTGATAGTACAACGATCGCAGATTTAGGAATAAGCAAACCAATAGATGAATCGTCGAATAAGGATGCAATTTACGGAGTTATTCCGTATGTTGCACCAGAGGTATTAAAAGGAGGAAAGTTTACGCAAGCTTCAGATATTTATAGTTTTGTAATGATTATTTGGGAGGTAATAACTGGATACAGACCATTTTCCGATCGTAAACATGATGAACATCTTATTCTGGATATTCTTAATGGTCTTCGTCCAAAAATTCCAGCAAACGTTCCACAAGATTTAATTAAATTAATAGAAAAATGTTGGCATCAAGATTCAGAAAAAAGATTTAGAACTTCAAAAGACAAATCGAGTTTTGATAATTTAGTATTTGAGCTTTTCAAGCTTGTTAACAAAGCAAGCAGAGGAGAAATAAAATTTCCGGAAAATAGAGATACAAGTATTTTAACCAATAAAATAAATAATCAAGCAATATATTCTAGTCGACCATTAACTCCGTTGATTAGTAAAGCATTAACTTTGCAAAGTCTAAAATTAAATAGTAATGTAATTGCAGGTAAAAGAATTTATTGTATTAAGATGATACATATTTCTTATTTTAGGTATAAAATAACATGAATCATATTTATAATCATCAATTGGTTTTAGATATTCTCAATCAAGCAAACGACTCTAAAGAAATTGATCTTGATATAAATAAAATGTAGATAAAATTTTGGTCTTCCTGATGATAAGAAAATTTTAGCAAGCAATCCTATTTCAAATTTATATAATTTTGTTTAAAACTTCTGAATTCAGAATTATCCATAGAAATAGGTTAAAGTACTTTTTGGATCTTATTTTTAATCTATCTATGCGTAAATAACGTCCACGAGGTCATTCAAGGCACATAATTACTGTAAGAGAGCTAAAGAAAGCAAAAAATTTTAACAAATAAATTATATTTGTACTGTATTCGATTGATTATTACCGCATAGCCACAAAATAACGCGCTGGGTGTAATCTCAAAATTCGGGCTAAATTAAGTTTAATTCGAGACGTTATCCTTAATAACGCGTTATTTCGCGGTTATACGGTAGCACTCTTTGAATTATGTGTCTGAAAATAACTTCCATAGGCATACGTAAGATGCAAGAAATCTAAAAACCACAATTACATCTTGCAGAGACAATATATAAACAATGAAATTAAATACTTAAATTTATTGAAGTCGATAATTTAATTTTAATGTGTAACTTGATTATAGGTTACAAATTGCGCCAAGCAGATAACCAAGTACATTAAAATTCATATTTCTTAAATTATCGACTTCAATAAAAGTGCTTATACATACACATTTTATTGTTGTTAATGATTTAGGATTTTAATGCATGGATCGGTATTTTTGCAACAAATTAAAAATAAAAATTCATAAGGCCTGTACATAGTAATTAATAGACTCGGAAAAACTTGAACTTTTTTGGAAGCACTCGTATACAATTTTACGCATGCCATTCTAGATGGCTGAAACATGTATTTTGTTATTTCATTGACAAACTTTTTTTTAATATTTTATTTTAATATTACAATTATAACTTAAACGATTATCAGAATCGGTCATGTGAATACTCATAAAAACGGAAATGCAATGAAACATAATTTTTGTTATACGTTGGTAAATAAACTTGAGTGATAAAATTAGTATTAAAATTTTGATGAAATTTGTGAAATGAATTTTACCGGCATCTCTAGTCGCAGTACATTAAAAATAAAAGTTGAATTTTTCATTTCTATCGTAAATGTGTATTAGTATTTTTTTTGATAAATCAATAAAATTTAAAATAATGTTTTTTTAGACATTGCCCCCTATTTTTATCTCGAAATTTTACTAGGGTAACCCCTGTTGCACTTCTAACTAATCTTGACCCTAACCCTAATCCTAACCCTAACTTCAGGCGGAATTAATTATTAGTACATTAGGGGGCACAAAATGCACAGGGCACTGTCTAGATTTTTCCTTTTTAATACAAAAACAAAATTTAAGACGTAACTGATCAAAAGAAAATAATTCTATCCAAAAAATGAAAATCGATAATACCCATCTGCCATAAATTCAAATATTTTTATAAGAAATTTATTAGTGCTTTATGTAAAAATTTTTGATATGAATTAATAAGGTGCATTAGTAATTTGTTGGGGGGTTTTTTTTTTTTTTGTAAACTTTAAACGAATTAATGTTAAATTTCGATGAAAAAAACGGTTGAATAAACCTTTTGAAAAGTACTATACATTTTCAAGAGGACGTATTGTGAAGAGGAATATATCAGATATGGATCTTTGGTAATTTCCGCCGATTCACTCTCAAATTTAAAAAATATCCATATCCAACGCCTAATAACTTCCAAACATTCCATTAAAAACACACTAGGCTCCAAATGATTAATAATATGTACATAAGTGTGAAGAAAGTTTTAGTGACCACGTAAATCGAAACAAAAAGTTAAGAATTATGGCAATATAATATATAGATTTTTCGAAGCGCAAATGTTGACGAAGTTTAAAACCGGGTGGAGAAAAAATGAGAGCTTAAAAAGCGAAGGGTGAAAATGTGAGGAATTGAAAAAAAGTAAATAAATAAAATACACATAGTCACATATAAATCACCAAATACTTTTGCATTGCTTGTATATCGGCCAATATGTTATCACAAAAATAGACGTCCGAATCAAGTCCAGAAAATATCACCCTTTGGAAACACCTGTTAATAAATAAATAAATAATAAATTCTTATAAGTATAACAAATTTTAATAATACAAAAGATCTGGTTGAAAATATTTTTACCTAATAAATTCGCATTCTTATAAAATGTTGAATGGACATAATACAATAAGAAAGACGAATAAATAACAAAGTAATGTTATCGAAGTCGATCTTTCTGTTTTCCAATATACAAGTAAATTTAACCAAATCTCATATGGACATAAATAATGCCAACTTATAAATGGGTCTGTGAGGTGAATTTTTTTTTTTTGTCCCCAAAGTCCAATAGTTGTAATTATGAGAACTCGATAAGGTAAGGAGAAACTAACTCGAAAAAGGTGAAGTCTCCACTGTCTGCACATCTAAAGCGGACATCTTATTTTATTTTTTTTTTATTTTTTTATTTTTTTTCACTTTTCATTTTTCATTACTTTATAGTCACGGAGAAAGATTATAAGCAGATCTCCAAACATACTCAGTATCGTATGAGAGTAGCAAGGCAAGATACGGGTGAGGAAGAAAAATGGATCCGTGGTATTATTCTTACTCGGATTTCTTTATTAAACAACGTGTAGATACATGATGAGTAGCACCTTACAATTTCCCTTCTGTACTGCACAATGCATTGTGCTTACAATATTATGTTCACATGAATGAGGATTGAAAGTACGAGCCAACGCAATGGTGTGCGCATTCTACCTTCAAAAATGTTTTTTTCAACTTTTCGTTGTATACCATCCAAAACCAGGTTACTTTGTATACGGAACCAAATCCTCCTTTGCCAACTTCTTCAATAACAGATAATTTATCAAATGGAACCCATTCAATCACATCTTCATAAGTCCAGGTTCTAAGTTGGAACAATTTCATGCAATCGTCAATCCTTATTTCCACTTGTCCATCTTGTTGCTTTATCAGGGTCACATGATAGACACCATGCGGGTTGAGTGTTATCTTCATTACAATGTGCACATTTTCCATATTCAGATTTTTGAGCGGCGCGATAAACGGCGTCGTCGCGATAAGGGTTCTTTTTAAACCATTCCCACCACTTATTTTTTATTTTTTCACGCCAATTCCGTAATAATAACACCAGGCAGTTTTCTAAATTCCCATTGAATTATCTGCCTCAGCAGACTTCAGATAATATGTAAGCGCTTTATGTTTATCGATTTCGACTCAAATTCCCAAATAATAACATTATCCAACTTGATACGTATACATTCCCTTAGAATTATTCACGTCTACCGATTTTTGGTAATATGTGAGTGCCTTGTTTTCATCCTTTTCAACTCCTATCCCATGTTCGTAACAATAACCGACCGTTTGGTTTGCCTGTATCTGCCAATTTTTAACAACTGTCGAAATTCAAGCATCGTTTGCCATTCGGATTTAAAAAATGTTTGGATATTACAATTTACTGATCCTGTTTTTTTTCAATATATCGAGACAGTGTATATTGCGGGTTCTTCTTTCTTCCCTTGAAGAATACCTTTTCATTGTACAGCATGGAACGGATCTTTTTACTCGAAATTTTCCAAAGGATTAAAGACATCAGATCTCTTATCATGTCGATATCTTTGCATAAAAAGACAATGTGGCTCTCATACGCCGGTATACCATAAACAATTGAGTTTAAAATCAGACTCATAAAGTTCGTTCATTAGTATGCTGCAAAACCGTATCATAATATTTATATCATCTTTCGTGACTTCATAGAACGGAATAATACGTTTGGATGGTAACGAACTCTTCATTATGGCTTCCGTAATATCTTATGTAAGATTACATATATATAATTCGCTGATGTATTATCATTTTCAACATTCATTCTTGTATCAAGTTTCTTTCAAAGAAAGTCCAGAGTGTGCTTTTTTTTTTTTTTTTTTTTTTTGCAGGGGTATCTGAAATGCACTTTTCCGATCGAAACTATTATCAGGATGATTCGAAGAAATCAACCTGATGTTTTCTTCGTATTTCTTTATACTGGAGCACAGGTTATGCATAGCACGATGGAGCTAGATTATAATCGGGCATCGAAGAGGACAAGTGACAAGACAAGTGAAGTAAGAAAGCACTGAGACTCCCCATTTACTCCCACATGTATCTTTATAATCTTTGCCGCATGCATACGTATTATAATCTCTATCATATGTCTATAATTTCCATTGCATTACAATCATATGCTATTACTTTTTTCATATTAGCCTCAATTTCATATAAGCCACAAATCAGGTTATCCTCGCTGGCGTGACTATAATCTTATCGGTAATATATTGTTAAGGCTAGTAAATAATAAATGATAAATGTTAAAGCCCAGTGTCTCATTTTCCCTTGGCAGCATTCATATGACTTATAAGTTATCGAAAAATCGACACGATAGTATGGGAATCAGTGATGTCACTTGGTTATTTGGTCGGCCAATGGCCGCAGCCATTGGCCGAGGCCAAAAGGCCAAAAATATAAATCTCATTTTTGGCCGAAACGGCCAAATAAAACTAGTAATTTGATTGGTTAAATCTTCACTTAGTAATTTTTCTATATAACTTACTAAACCTTTGCTTATTAAACCTTTGCTCAAATTACTTATTAAACATTTGCTCAAATTATACTTTTATATAACTTTTTAAACCTTCGCTTAAATTATTTTTTTTTTTTATAACTTATTAAACCTTCACTTAAATTATTTTTTATATAACTTATTAGCTTTCGCTAGATTTTTTTTTATATAGCTTAACAATTATTACTTAAGTTATCTTATATATTAATATGCTCCAAAACGAACTTTCAAGCAAACTATTATAATTAAAAAAGAACTTGAAAAGAATCGTTAGATTTAATTATTCTTTCACGTATAGTTAAATATCGATCCAGTTCTATGAGTTTTATTAATTCCAATAGTTCGTAAATTTCTTTATCGTAACTTTAGTAATAGCACATGAAAATAAATAACTATAGTGTTAAATTAACTTTTTTTGGGAAGGTAATATACAATAAATATAATTCAAGAATATTGGTTCTATAGTTAATAGTGTGGCTTTAAACAAAACCAGTACGTATATGAATATATATTAACATTAGTATGCATATAATACAGTATTTTTATATAAATTTCTTTTTTATTACTATACAAAGAAATTTGGCCACTTGGCCGTTTGGCCATTTGGCCATTGGCCAACGGCCATATCGGCCAAATAATTTTTATTGGCCTGGCCAATTGACATTCAACTTTGGCCGCAAAATTCTGGCCATTTTGGCCAAATAATTATATATTGGCCGATGGCCAATTAAATTTTCTTTGGCCGATTAAATTGTCATCACTGATGGGAATAGTAGGTCAATGGATAAATCAAATATCTTTTGGGGCCGTGATGGCAGCTCCAAGATATTTGATTCACCACTGATTTATACTAGTGATGCATTGGCATTAATAAAAAAAATAATTTCAATTTTAAACTATAAATTATATGTAATAACTACCGTAAAATCTCGAAATAACGCGCAGGGGTGAAATTACAAATTTCGACCGAATTAAGTTAATTCGGGCCAAGATTCGAAACAACGTCCATGCTCGCTATTTCGAGATTTTACGGTACTTCATAAACATCATAAAAATATTATAAATTTGTTTTCGTTTTACTAAAACCCTTTGCTAGCGAAACTCTTGTTATTATGGATATACTGGTATTTAGAAAGTTTTATACTGCACGAAAGGTTTAAAAATAAGATTAGATTCATGAAAAAACATTTAACATTAATCATAACCAAGGAAATAAACGATTACATAGTAATGAAATGTAGTAATAAATAGATGCGTGTGTAATCAAATTAATACAAATAAGTACGAAGAAATTGTTAATTGCTTTATTCTAAATTCAAAAATTCCAGATATCTAAGGTTTTTCGCTACAAGAAAATTTAATAAAGTTATTCGTGTAAAATTATTTGCGCAACCCATCTAAAATTCTTCGCACAACTAAGACGATTTCAAAAACATTCCCTTCTTAAAAATACTTTGCACAAATAGCTAAATTAATATACATTACTTTAGTTATGTTGTAAATAGCAAGTATTATGACTACTAGCAAATAAATGCATAATCTATTTAATAGTAAATGACCCGATAACGTCTTATAAAAGCTGTAAAGTTATGGCATATGAAAGGTTGAATTAGCACATAATACAGGCATGGTTATATCGAAAATTGTCGTTATATGTACACTTTATAAAATGCCGTAATTTTAAAACCGAAATTTTTAATGAGTTATAACATGATGTTCTCAAGCACCTCCCTATATGGTTAATAAAAATGACCTGATTGGCTAAAAAAAATAGATCGTGTTTAATAATTTCGATCAAAAAACCTGGACCTAACAATAGGTTCAAAGTTAACTTATTTTCAAAAACAACTAGGGGTTTAAAAAATCCTATTTCTGTTTTGAAATTTTGAAATCAGAAAATGAAATAGGTGTTATTCGGAGATGAAATAAGTATCCTTAATAAATAAGCTTACAAATTAAAATAAATAAAGTTTACGAAGCATTGATTTCAAAATAATTACATCACTAATTTAATTTGAAATCAGAAACCCTGAGCATTAGGTTTGAATCAAGCTAATCATCCTTTTTTTTAGAGTAACTCTGATTGGCCGAATTTAATTTCCGGCAAAATGGATATAAGGATCAGGGTTGGTATGAGTCTGTCCGATGTCCAGTGTCCGAATTGTCCTATGGACATTGGACGGATATAATTGATCACATAAATTGGAACAAAACTGCGCAGACCAGTATGGTTGGTATAGGTGAGCAGATCCATATAGTATATATATAGTTAGTTAGTTAGTTATTGTACCGGTATGGGTTGTAATAACCCAGTTACACATGGGTTCATATTCCGTGCCGAAGACACGGGATTTAAATAGGAACCATTCGTAAATGAAAAAAGCATGGGTTGTCACATAAGACCCGTGCAATAGGGGTTTAAAATCGGACTGTTAGATTTGCTATCAATATACGTGATTGGTCATTAGCATTGGAAGCATCACTGGACATTGGAAACTTGTCCGAATTGTCATTGTTCAATCCCAACTGTAACTGCGCCTCGAAATGATTAAGCACAATCTCGATCACTAGCAGATCATTATTTGAGAACAATCTTAGTTACGTTCGACCTATCCCGAAGCTTAAAATTTCTACCGCATCACTAGTTTTTACATAATAAAGAAAACAAAATTCGGAAAAATATTTGGTTGCACAGATAATATTCCTCATCTCACAAATAAGTCAAACAAAATTCCTACATGTTCTGTGTTAGAATATGATTCTAGAAATATAAGCAGTGGCTTTTTTCGATTTTTAACAGTTGCCCTACTTTGTTTAGTCGTCAAGTACGTCGATGTAACTTGATTTGCATAAGGAGAGCACCTCCCTGTCTTGCGAACACAAAGTAAAATTTCTGATTATATATATATAATTGGAAATTTTTACTTTGTATCTGCAAGGCAGGGAGATGTTCTCCTTATCAAATTCAAGTTACACTCGACGTACCCTGACGCACGGATGAATTCGAATATTCCAGGATTTTTTTATAAATTGGATTCAAAAAGCCACTTTGTTCATTATGTAATAGATATTACACGGGCTGTTGTGAATATCATGAGTTAGCACGGCGAAGCCGTGGTAACGCATGATGTTCACGGCGCACGTGTAATATCTGATATATTTCACGGTTCCTATGCCCGTAACGTTTCTGATTAAAATTTTTAATGATGATGTCATACCGTGTAAAAATTTTTGATATCTTCACGGTATTACATCATCATAAAAATAACATCAGAAATGTTCACGGGAGAACATTAGGGACCGTGGAATATAATAACATATTTTAGTTAGACATATAATGTATCATGAAGAAAACTCGACAAACACTAATAATAATCTATCGATGGAATGGACCGTAGAAAATCAAACTAATATAACTTTCCTAAATATTTACAATAATCCATCAATAGAATGGTCTGCTAACCTTACTCAGGGTTAAGATCCAACTAATAATAGTCTACCTACAGAATGGTCTATGAACTTGACTCAAGATCAAACTAATATAAGTTTACCAAACGTTTATAATAATTCATCCATAGAATGGTCCGCAGGTTTTAGTCAAGATCAAATTAATAACAATCTACCTATCGCTATAGAATGGCCTACAGACTTTACCAATAATAATCCGTTTATAGAATGGAATGCAAATTTTACACAATATCATACCAATACAAGTTTGCCAAACATTTATAATAATCCGACTATAGAATCATTCACAGGTATTACTCGAAATGATGGGGATCAAACTAATCATAAATTACCTATAGAATGGACCGCATGCTTTACTCAATATCAAAATAATACATGTTTGCCAAAATTTATAATGCAGGAGTTACCCAACACTGTGAGGAACAAATTAATACTTTACAACAATATAATGCGAAATCAGTTAAAAAGAATAAACACTCAGTCTCACTTGTCTCTAAGCATGATAAAAATACAAAATGGAAATGCAAGAAATGTTTAAAGAAAAAACTTTACCATTATGGTAAAAATCCTGATCTATGTAAAGAATGTTATCGGGCCTCATTGCGAATCTTAAGTGGTATTAAATTAATTGACGATTTTATCGAATTAACACAAACAAGTAGTAACTGTAGAACTCATTCAAAATTAGAATTTATTCCATATGAGCAATTTACCAATATTGAATACCTTGCTAAAGGAGGGTTTAGTGTAATATATAAAGCAACATGGGTTGACGGGTCTATTTCTCGTTGGAATCCTAATAAGCAACATTATGGTCGAAATAAAAATTACGGTGTTGTTCTTAAAATTCTTAATAATTCTCAAAAAATGGATTCTGAATATTTAAATGAGGTCTTTATATATATTAAATTATATTTATGTGATTATATGCTTATAATTGGGTTGAATTAAAACTTACTATAATTTTGTTTATTTTAGTTGAAAAATTTTTTTCGTTGTAGAAAAGGTAATATTGTTACTTACAGTGGTATTCATCAATATTTCGGAATCACGCAACATCCCGAAACAAAAAATTATACAATAGTGTTAAAATTAGCACAGAATAGAGACCTACATCATTTTCTAACTAAAAATACTTTATCCTGGTCAAATAAATTAAACCTATTGCATAAAATTTCAATTGGGCTTAATTTAATACACGAAAAAAAAATTATTCATCGTGATCTTCATAGTGGCAATATTCTTATTAATAACGATATTTATAGTACAACGATTGCAGATTTAGGAATAAGCAAGCCAATAAATGAATCGTCGAATAAGGATGCAATCTACGGAGTTATTCCATATGTTGCACCAGAGGTATTAAAAGGAGGAAAGTTTACGCAAGCTTCAGATATTTATAGTTTTGGCATGATTATTTGGGAGGTAATAACTGGATACAGGCCATTTTCCGATCGTGAACATAATGAACATCTTATTCTGGATATTCTTAATGGTCTTCGTCCAAAAATTCCAGCCAACGTTCCACAAGATTTAATTAAATTAATAGAAAAATGTTGGCATCAAGATCCAGAAAAAAGAAAATTTATAGCCCCGGAAGAAAAAAAAACTATAACCCAGCGGGAAAAAAACTATAGACAGAAATATGGTATTTTAGCATATGAGTTTTGCGAGCTTGTTAGAAAAGAAGAAACGGGAGAAATAAATTTTCCGGAAAATAGAGATGCAAGTATTTTCACCAATAAAATAAATAATCAAGCAATTTATTCTAGTCGACCATTAACTCCGTTAATTAGTAAAGCATTAACTTTGCAAAGTCTACAATTAAATAGTAATGTAATTGCAGGTAAAAGAATTTATTGCATTAAGATGATATATATTTCTTATTTTGGGTATAAAAATAACATGAATCATATTTATAATCATCAATTGTTTTTAGATATTCTCAATCAAGCAAACGATTCTAAAGAAATTGATTTTGATATAAATAAAATGTAGATAGAATTTTGGTCCTACTGACAATAAGAAATTTTAGCAAGCAATCCTGCTTCAAATTTATATAATTTTGCTTAAAACTTTTGAATTCAGAACTATCCATAACAATAGTTTAAAGTCCTTTTTAGATCTTATTTTTAATCTAAAATAAACAGAATATCGACATTTTATAAATATTTAGAGCTTAATCCTGTAATTTTACTGTATCGATATATTTTTTTTTATAATCCTTTTATTCACATAAATAACCAATCAATCAGTATGAACTCTTACGCGTAGTATTTCAAATTTATTCCATGAGTTTTATCTGATAAAATAATATTTATAAAGCGCGTTTATTTACAGTAAAATCTAATTATAAATGCTTTAAATGCAAAAAATACCGTTCCTGATGAATCGTCGGCACTGTTCCTGATGGGACGAAGAAAAACCGATTTACGTACCGTTCTCTTAAAGGATTCTCGAAGTCGATTTTTCATGGCAGTGCTTGGTTATAATGAAGTCATGACCCATGATTATTCCTTAACGTTGGTTTCGACTTGCCTAAAATATTGATTCTTAAAATAATACAGCACCGTATCTACGCGTAAATAACGTCCATGAGGTTATTCGTGACACATAATTAAGAGAGCTAAAGAAAGAAAAAGAATTTTTAACAATAAATTATATTTGTATTCGCAAAATAACGCGCAGGGGTGTTCCGCGGACCCGAACCCGGCCACAGTTCAGGTCCGGGTCTATGATTTTTCTGACCCGACCGGTTCCGCGTCTTTATTTGGACTCGACCCGAAATAAAATGACGCACGTTGATTGGCTGAATTGGATTCGGTCCGGGGTTTTCAGGTCGGATCTGGGTTTTTTTCGGTTTCGGGTCTTCGGTTCGGGTCGGGTTTTTTTAAAAAAAACCGACCTGAACCGTCCCGTGAGGAACACTAACGCGCAGGGGTGTAAATTTTAAAATTTGGCCTAAATTATTGTAAGTTTAATTCGAGACATTATCCACATGAGCGTTATTTCACGGCTATACGGTAGCTCTCTTTGGATTATGTGTCTGAAAATAACTTCCATAAGCGTACGATGCAAGAAATCCAAAAACCACAATTACACCTTATAAAGACAAAATATAAACAATGAAATTAAACGCTTAAATTTATTGAAGTCGATAATTTAATTTTAATGTGTAACTTGATTATAGGTTACAAATTGCGCCAAGCAGATAACCAAGTACATTAAAATTCATATTTCTTAAATTATCGACTTCAATAAAAGTGTTTACATACACATTTTATTGTTGTTAATGATTTAGGATTTCAATGCATGTATTTTGCCTTACTGTTATAAGGGGGTCGTCTAAAGCGGAGACAAATCATGTGATCAACCGTCAATCAAATTATAGAATTTTGATGTTCTTCGGCGAAGCAAAAATGAAAGGGGTCGTCTAAAGCGGAGACAAATCATGTGATCAACCGCCAATCAAATTATAGAATTTTGATGATCTTCGGCGAAGCAAAAATGAAAGAGAAGCGAAAACCTTTAAAAATACAAAAACGGCAGTCTAAACCTACCTCGATGTGTTAATCAAAAATGTCGGGAAGGCAATTTTGCTTATATATATTGACCTAAAACCTAATCTAACCCTAATATAGGACGACCCTAACCCTAAAGTTAATTGAAAAAATTATTAAATATGAGTTGTCTCCGCTTTAAACGTCCCCTTTATAAGGTATAATTGTGGTTTTTTAATTTTTGACGTACGTACAGTACGTACTAAATCGAATTTTTTCATCCCATCAGGAATAGTACCGACGCAACGATCCATCAGGAACGGTATTTTTGCAACCAATTAAAAATAAGACTCGTATATAGTAATTAAGACTCAGAAAAACTCGAACTTTTTTGGAAGCACTCGAATACAATTTTACGCATGCAATTCTAGATGGCTGAAACATGCACTTTGTTATTTCATTGACAAACTTTTTTTTTAATATTTGCAGCCTGCGTGTAAATGTAGATAAATGTCGAAACAATTATTTTAATATTACAATTATAAATTAAACGATTAAGTGATTAAAAGGTCAAACGATTATTTGAATCGTTCTAAGCGATGTGATTAACCGCCAGCGCATAATTTCATTTCCATTTCCTGTAATAAATCATATTAATTTGTATTGTCTCTGAGGGGTTCGTATTATTTTACCGACAATCACTTCATCGACACCACATTTCACCGACAATTCACCGACAAGTTCATTTTACCGACAGTTCATTTCACCGAAGCTCATTTAACCGACAGGTTTTTTTTAAAAATCACACTAACTTTAACCCTAATTCTACCCTGACCCTAACGACAATGACCAGAATTACTTTGTCGGTGAAATGAGCTTCGGTGAAATAATCTGTCGGTAAAATGAACTTGATCGGTGAATAATTGTCGGTGAAATGTGGTGTCGATGAAGTGATTGTCGGTGAAATGATTGCCACCCGTCTCGGAGCACTGCTCGTGTCATGTGAATACTCATAAAAATGAAATATATTGTAAATAACCTTGAGTGGTAAAAATTAAGAATTAAAGTTTTGATGAAATTTGTGGAAATGAATTTTACCGGCATTTCTAGTCGTAGTACATTAAAAATAAAAGTTGAATTTTTCATTTCTATCGTAAATGTGTTTTAGTATTTTTTTGATAAATCGATAAAATTTAAAATAATGGGTTGTTTTTAATACAAAAACAAAATTTAAAGTGCCATCTTTATAAAAAAAAAAAATTATCTGATAAATGTTATGCAAATGATTAAATGTTTAAGTGAAAAATCTAAGAAATAATTGATAAAAAAAAAAATAATAATAATTCTATCCAAAAAAAAAAAAAATGAAAATCGATAATACCCATCTGCCACTGCCATTAAACTCAAATATTTTTATAAGAAATCTATTAGATGCTTTATGTAAAACTTTTTGTTATGAATTAATAATGTTGTATTAGTAATATTTTTTTTTTTTTTTGTAAACCTTAAACGAATTAATGTTAAATTTCGATGAAAAAAACGGTTGAATAAACCTTTCGAAAGTACTATACATTTCAAGAGGATGTATTATGAAGAGGTATATATGGATCTTTGTTAATTTCCGCTGCTTCACTCTCAAATTTAAAAAATATCCATATCCAACGCCTAGTAACTTCCAAACATTCCATTAAAAACACGCTAGGCTCCAAATGATTAATAATATGTAGATGTGAAGAAAGTTTTAGTGACCATGTAAATCGAAGCAAAAAGTTAAGAATTATGGCAATATAATATATAGAATTTTCGAAGCGCAAATGTTGACGAAGTTTAAAACCGGGTGGAGTAAAAAATGAGAGCTTAAAAAGCGAAAGGTAAAAATGTGAGTAATTGAAAAAAAAGTAATTAAAAGATAAAAAAAATAAAAATAAAAATAACTAAAAATACTAATTAAATTACCTTCCAATCTATTGCGACATCCCAGTAAAAGGAATATATTGAATTAACTGCAACGGCAATAATCCTAAAAAAATCCATATATAATTTAATATATTTATTGAAAGATCAAATTAAAGATTTTAAGAGATATTTACCATAAATTAAATATGGTTGATGGAGTAATCCAATATTCGGCCGATATAGCAACTTCATCGGTTTTATACCATTTTTGTAATGCGGAAAATAATATTACTGGAAAAGCAGAACAATATTTGAGAGCATTGAATAAATGTTCGCGGCCAGTATTCTTAGGATCTTTAGAATGTAGGTACACTGCAATACACTGCTTAAATCGAATAAAGTACGGAATGCTTTTTTAATAGCATTTGGCCAGGGACGCTGGATATCAGATATAAGTTTTAATAGATCATAAAACAACATATTATAAACCTAAAGTTTAATGCTTTACCTTGTGAATAATGGTGCGATCACATAACTATAGTATTTATCTCCTATAGGGCCTTCGTTATAAATAAATAAAATACACATAGTCACATATAAATCACCAAATACTTTTGCATAGCTTGTCATTATATCGGCCAATATTTTATCACAAAAATAGACGTCCGAATCAAGTCCAGAAAATATCACCCTATGGAAACACCTATTAATAAATAAATAATAAACTCTTATAAGTATGACATGACATTAATTTAATAATACCCAAAGATCTGGTTGAAAATATTTTTTACCTAATAAATCGCATTCTTTCATTTTTACATAAAATGTTAAATGGACATAATACAATAAGAAAGACGAATAAATAACAAAGTAATGTTATCGAAGTCGATCCTTCTGTTTTCCAATATACAAGTAAATTTATCCAAACCCATATGGACATAAATAATGCCAACTTATAAATGGGTCTGTGAGGTGAATTTTTTTTTTGCCCCCCTGTTAGGAGTGCTTGTACGTCTATAGAAACCCATGAGAGTATTTGCATATTACTTCCCCATGCCCAAAGTCCAATAGTTGTAATTATGAGAACTCGATAAGGTAAGGGGAAACTACTCGAAAAAGGTGAAGTCTCCACTGTCTGCACATCTGAAGCGGACATTTTTTTTTTATTTTTTATTTTTTTTAATAATGATTTTTTTTTTACAACGATTGTCGGTATTAAAATTTTTAAAGAGAGTTTAATTTGGCCATACAGATGTCATACAGAGAATTGGTGCTTTTATTGATCACAAAATTAGGCAATCGCGTGTTTGACAAATTTAGAGTACGTCAAAGCCAAGTGTCATTCATTGATAATTAAAAAAAGTTATTATTATTATAGTACTAGGGATTTGATTGGTTCGGATAATTTCGTAATGTCCCGAGCCCTAGGCTTTATCCAGTCCCCAAATTTATACGTGGCATACATTTATGGTTAATACTGTAATACTTGGTTCCGTGTTTTACCGTTACATCCGGATTTAGCCGTAACTTTAGCGTAATTCAATAGTATAATTGCATAGTATAACATGTGATAATTGAGCAACTAAAAATTTTTAACCGTTAATTCAGCCAGTATTAATATAATGTTGGCCCATTACCATAATAATTCAGCCGGAAACTATGGACTAGTTTAAATGGTTCCAATCCTTAAATTGACCAAACAATATATATAATAACGTTATATAAATTTACCAACAATTAACTTTCTCACAGTAATATATATAGTGTCTCTGGTTCTGAACAGATTAGACAATTTTGGTTTAATTATTAAGACTATCACATATATAGAAAGTTATAATTAAAAGTTTCATTTCTGCACTTAAAAAAAATTGATTTACCATTAATCATTAAAGCCACTTAACTAAATAAATCATTTTTTTCACCGGGGGCATTCATTTCCCTGATATTTAAGCTTGCCTTATTTAGAGTCGGTGACCTTCCTAGATCGCCTAAAAGTTGATTATATACGTACAGTACGTACCTGGACTTTTGAACATCAACAGATATATAATTCATATGAAAATTTTTGAAAATAAAACAATATTACCGTTATATACTTATACATGAGATGAGTCAGTACGTAGAACCGCACAAATCCTTTTTTAGGAGTTTGTTTGACCTTTAAACAAGAATAACAAGAACTCGACCAAATTTTAATAAATACAAAATGAACTCTACAAGCTTATCTGTTATGGTATTTTGCTTATCAGTGATACATAATAATTGGACTTATTGTTAAATATCGAATGTTTTTGTTAATTTTATTATAAAACTTAAAAATTTATGCTCGCCGAGAACAAAAAATTTTTAGATATTTTTCACAGATTTGACGTTCCTAGCGGGTAGAGATATTAAGGTGTTTCAGAACTAATGGTCAGATTTCTGATTTCGAATTAAATTAATGACGTATTTATTTGAATCAGTTATCTATACTATTTATTTTTATTTTTAAACTTATTTATAATGAACAATTTTACTATCATAAATTTTCTTTAGAAATTCTATGTCGAATCATCAAAAAATTGGCTTATTTTATCTTCGGATAACTCTTATTTCATTTTCTGGTTCGAAAATTTCAAACCAGAAATAGGACTTTCAAGTTAATTCTGATACACCTTATTATACAAAGTGGCTGTAAACAGATCAGCTGAGCAAAGCAAATTGATGGGCTTGGCTAATTAATGGCTCAGCTAACCAACAGTTCGGCTTGTGTTGTGACTTATTGAAATAAGTCGATTGTAAGTACAGAAGTAGAGTTCGGAATCCCGAAGAACTCTAATTGATATAATTAATATTTCCATACAGTACTCCTATAGTATTTTGCGAAACAATTGATTTTTTCAATAATCTTACGAGAATTTAAAGCATCCGTTATTTTTTTCTTTAAAATACTATTAAAATTGATTACATGTTGACATTGTCAAAATCACTTCTAAAATAAAAGTCGGTCTGAAACGTTTATATCAAAGCTAGACTTCCCAAAAATAATAGATAGGTAAAGTTTTAATCCATATGTTTTCATGTTATGAAAATAAAGGAACTAATTTTGCATGGTTTTGATTATAAAAATTTTGATACATCTACTTTAGATTAGGCTATACAAACTGAATTTTTTGGTTCGCATAACATATAATTTATATTCAACCCCCACAAACCCGGATTTTTATTTCAAAAATTAAAAAAGGTTTTAATTTAAAAATATGAGCACCAAAATGAGTACCCAAAACCCGCCAAAATATTTTATATGATAAAAAGTTTAAAATAAAAACCGACGATTCAGAATGTGGCTTTCCATGATTTTTTTCTCTAATAAATCATATTTAGAGCCATTAGATACCATTTCATCATTCTCTTGTTATAAGATTAGAGTAGATTGAAACGTGTAATGTGCATATATGTGCATATTGGTCATATTTCAAAAGGTTTAAATTTTATACCAGTACAGTAATGGTAAGTGTTAGTTTCCACAAAAACTATTTTCTCAAAATATCCAGTTATAAAGAAAATTAACTTAATTCTAAATTTATATTCATCGCCTTTATTTACTAATAATAAAACGGCAACGATCATAAGCTGGAGCCTTATGTATTAGGTTTGAATTTTAAAAAAAAAAAAGTATATATTTTTCTGTACTTATGCATACAGACACATAGACTTAATTTAATAATTCATAAAGTTACCAGATATTGGCCTGTCGTTAAACGATGGTTTTTGGCATTGCTGATAAAAAATACTAAAATATATAAATATTAATTATGGCTGGGCCAAATACTAAATTTATTATGTACAAAAAAAATTATTTTAAATTATATATTTAACTAAATTTATTCAAATTTTGCTAAAATATTTGAATATTAGAATATATTTTTGTATAATTTTAGCAATTATTACAAATAAAAATTTTGTACATATCAATTTTAAATTTTCTACATTCTTCAAAAATTTTGGTATACTTAATTTAGTACAGCATTAAAACAATTATATGATACTATATAAAAATTATAATAAAATTACAAAAATATAAAATTTTAAATTATTTTTAATTTTAAAATAGTTACTATATAGCACTGTTTAAAGTAGTGACTTGAACTGGGTAACAAAATCATCAATTGGTTAACTGACCTGACATAACCAAGCATAATCAGTTACAGTAACCAAGATTATTTTGGTTGGCCCGGGTCAACCAAATTATCTGAGTTAACTGGCTCAACTGTGTAGTGATTTGAACTAAAAAAAATTCATTAATTGGTTAACCAAACTGAAATATTTGATGTCACTTTTGGGAATTATCAGACCTTTACTCAAATTTTGTCTCAAACTTGCTTGATATTTATGTTCATTCATTTTCTTTTAGAACTTTTCAGAACCTTTGCTCATTCCTGATATCATTTACATTTGTTAATTGGTTATTTGATTCTCAGTTGCATGGGTCAACTCACGAACCTAGTATACCCCTAAAAAAAGGTTACGAAACTGAGTTTAAATTTAAAATGCAGGTTTTATTATGCAGTAATAATGACGACGATTATTATTGTATAATAATCAATTTTTAATAAAATAAATTTTTTTGCTTTTCTCTCAAACGTTGCTGATTACATTATACAATGTCAAGTGAAATAACCAAGCATTGCAAAAATTGTCACTCGTTTAAGAACATCGAAAATTTTTCTGAAGAAAAAAGGAGCTGTAATGAATGTTTAGAACGTGCAAGAACAAATTCAAAACGGCGATATGAAAAAGAGAATGAAAAAAAATTTTTAACTCAAAGGAAAATTCTATTCCTTCAAGTAATCTAACACAAGCCATCTACGATTCATTAATTTCAATACCGGAACTCGATGAAAATTTAGAGGGTGATGCTGGATTCTTTTTCGAGTATTGTGTTGATTTTACAGACCTTTTAGATTTTCAAGAAAGCAGCGATTTATCCGAATCTTCCATTGCAAATAAGCTAATTGAAAAAGTTCAAGCTGGTGATGGGTATCGTTATATATATCACACCAAAATTATGCACAAAAAAATGAAATGTGTTACAGTTATTTATAGATGTAATTGCCGTATAGATACTGTTAAAAAATCACGGAAACATTTAGATAAAGAAAAACAACGTGACACAGTACCCAGACTTAATCGATATGACTGTAACGGCAATGTTTCAATTAAAGTAGATAATAAGAGCAACCTTGCAGTTATTAAAATAAATCACCAACTTTTACATACACGACCAGAAAATATTACCACCACAAATGAAATAAAAGAATTTATTACAAATAATTTGGATTATACAGCATCCGAATTATATAAAAAAATTGTAATAAATGAAATGGATGGATTTAAGACATTAACTACGGATCAGGTCTATTATTGGTGGTCAAAAGCCAATATAATTCGGTATAAACGGCATGATAGTGAATCTTTATCGGCCCAACTTTTATTACAAGAAAAGAATTATTTATTTCTTTTTCGTTCATTAGAGCCAGTTGATTCATTTGCATTTTTAACACCATTTTTTTCTTTTTTGCCAAAAATGGCATATGAGTGTCTTTTAGTTGACGCTACTTACAACACAAACAAATTAAAATATGAACTTTATGTTCTAATGGCGACTATTGACTATACAGGATTTCCAGTTTCTTACCTTTATATTGCTTCCAATAAAAACCGTGATATGAGATCAATTTTAACCAAATGGTTTTTATGTTTGCGCAATCATGGTGTTAATAATATTAAAACATTCTTATCCGATAAGGATTTTGCACAGATCTCAAGTGCTCAGGCCGTATGGAAAGATGTAAATATACAACTTTGCAAATGGCATGTGAGTCGTGCTATCAAACAGAAACTTTCATCATCAAAAACATCAAGTAATATTTCTTATGATGCTACTGAAGCAAATCGTCAATGCTCTTTTATTGATCCAGCATGGATAAACACACGAAATGTACAATCATCAAACCAAAAAACTAATTCTAAAGTTTTTTGTGTACAATTTTATCGAAATATAATCCTCGACCTTGTGGAAAAGCACTTACGCCAACACATGCTATTACCAACTAATAATAAAGAATTCATTAATGATCCACAGCAAATACGTGCACTTGCGATTAAAGAAATGTTTGAGTTTTGTTACACGAATGACTTATTTGATGTATGGTGTTACCTATGGAATGAATGGTATCGTGATAGTCGTTGGAAGTTGTGGGCTACATCTTCAAATTCTGAAATATCACCATTGCTAACAACAATGATTGTTGAATCACACTGGAGAACTCTAAAACGTGACTATTTCTACAAGTTCAATCGACCACGCTTAGATCTTGTCTGTTTTATCCTTATTAGTCAAATAATTCCTGGACAAATTCAACGATATAATCTCCTTATTAATGGTCGGAAATTATCACCATGGCGCAAAGATATTAAATTGGAATGGAAAAAAGCAGCATTAAAACAAGTTATAAACAAAGACAAATATTTCGTTGATTATAATCGTTGGATTTGTTCATGCGCCTCATTTTTAAAAAGTAGATTTTTTATATGCAAACATCTTGTCGCACCTGTTGGAATGATGGATAGTGGTTTTTTTCATAAAGTATAAATTTATTTTTATTGCAATTCAGATCGATATGTATATATATTAAACTAAAACTTTACATTAAAGGTATGTCGAAATAAAACCTATCCGCTTATATCCAAAACTGACCAAACAATTTGGAAGTTAATTAAAGAAGACAAAGTAATAAGCAACAATTTCACAAATTTATGGCATGAAAATATGAATCTGACTTCAGATAATGAAATAATTGCTGAAAAAACAGACGAAACAAATTCTAGCGATAATGAAAATGCAGACGAAATTGCTGAACGGCTATCAAAAATATTAAATGAGGTATATTGTAAATTTATAATTTAATAATATAATATAATTATTAATACTAAAATTTTATATAGGCAAATACTTTTATTTCTAAGTCGTCTGAGCTCCCTCAGCAAAAAAAATGGCTGAAAAATATCGAATCAAATTTTAACCCGATAGAACGAATGGTTAATGATCTAAAAGGGTATGAAAATGCAAAAAAATCCAAAAAAACTTGGGCGGGAAGAAATAAAAATACATTTTATTGGGAATAAATTATATAATGTAGTTGTTTCAATTATATAATGTAGTTGTTTCTTTTACATTTACGAATAATGCAATATAGTACAAATAATTTGTCAAAATAGCTAATACAATTATTAAAACGTATGAATTATTCTGCAAAATTCAATTGTAGCGAATCAATTAATGCATATATATAATAATCAACTTATTCGAATTTTACATTCAAATTGTAGTGTATATAAATTTTAATATAATTTTCTGCTATTCAGTAAAGCATAATTCTTGTAATTTCGAAAACGGAACTTTAGTTCAGAAAATTTAAACTCAGTTTCGTAACTTTTTTTTAGGGGTATGCTAGGGTGGTTGGGTCAACTGATTATCAATTCTCAACTGATTGTACAGGTCAACTATTAGGGCATCCATAAATAACATTATACAAGAGGGGTCAGATGAAATATAACTTTTTTCCTGATAAATAGAGGGGTCAAAAAATATATTGTAATTTTTTTAGAAAAAATTGTCTAAAATCTGATCCAGTGGTCCAAATTTAAAAATTTTGGTACCATTTGATTCGTCTCAGTGAGAAAAGTCAAATAGTACCAATTTTATTTCATTTGGACCACTGGATCAGAAGTTATTGGTAAAATACATTGGTCATATCTTTTCTTATAAAATTACTATATAACCAATAGTTTTTTTGTGAATATCTTGCAATCCAGTGATCCATATAACATGATTTTGGTATCATTGAATTCGTCTCACTGAGACAAATCGAATAGTACCTAAATAATCTAAATCAGATTACTGTGTCACAAGATATTCAAGTTTTTGTAAAATTTTATATATAAATATATGGATTTTAAAAATTTTTTTATATAGTCGAGGGGGTTAAGCACTACTATATGGGGTATATAATATTATTTATGGATGTCCCTTAAGCATTTGCTTAACTGGTTATCCAAAATTTATTTGGTTCAGGTTGGTTAACCAATTATAGCCCAACTAGTTCAGATCACTAGTCTAAAGTACTTTATATTCTATATATAATCTGGGGTATATTACATAGTGTACTATAGTTAAAAGAGGTACAATACATTTTTTAGAGAAAGCTAAATAGAAAAAATAGTGCTAGTAATGATATGGTGCACGCAGTCTAGTCGCATCAAATCATATTGATAGTGCTGAAATTTTTGCCGATCATTTACTTATAAGATTGAATATGATTGGTTAAAATTTTTTATATGTTTTTTATTTTTTTTATATTTGTGCTGAAATTTTCAAAATGGCTTTTTTTTAAAATTAAATTTTTCTTAATAAAAGTTTTAAAAATTTTAAAACTAAATACATAGTTGAATAGAGCTTGTCAAATACTACTTAAATATATAAAATTTTTTTGCAATTTAACTTTTAGATAAAAAGCCTTTGCAATTTTATGTTTTATATAAAATATTTGATGTGATTAGGCTGCGCGCACCATAGTAAAATTGGATAGATTTAACGAAAAACAAGTAGTATTTTAGTTGTATTCAAATATTTTAAAGAGTACTGGCAAATTTTATATATAGATATATATGGATTACTAACTGGGTAAGATATATATCGATACTCATCACCCCTGCTAATTTCTATCAATAGTGATAGTAATCGATATATATCTAATATAGATATTAATCGATATATATCTGATATAATATTAATTAATAATTATTAGATTCATATAATCATGCTTTTTGAATTTTTACAGGTTTTTGCAAGTTTTTTTGCAAGTTTTCACAATTTAATATAAATTTTTTTTTATTTATTATTATTATATAATATTTTAAATTATTAAATATACAATATTCGCAAGTTTTCGCAATTTAATATAAAAATTTATTTTTTTTATTTATTATTATTATATATTATATTTTAAATATTACATATATTATATTATAATAAAAAAAACGACAAAAAAAAATAAACCCCAAAAAAATGAAAATAAAAAATAACAAAAAAAAATGAAACTGAAAAAAATAAACTATTATATTTGCTTATATTTGCTTATATTTGCTACTTTTTGCAAAGTGCCGAAGAAGTTAGAATAGGACCCGGACATCTCTGATATATGTTATATTTTTTTTTTAGCAAATTGATTCAAATTTGATCTAAGGTCCAAATTTAAATTTTAGCAAATTGAAGTTAATTTTAAAAAGGGTCATAATTGAATATTTTGGCGAATTACAAAGATTTTATGCATGTTATATTTTATTTTTAGCAATTTACCCACATTTTTGCAAAAATTATTGTAACAAGTTAAGTTGCGCTATAATGATCGATCCAGATATAACAAGTTGTTAATGGCTATATAGAGTAAAGTGATAATCAATTATAATTAAAAATAAATAAAAGTAGTTGTAGCATGTAATCGGGTTTTAGTATCAATAGCAACTTGGTACTTACCCCGCATATGTATTATGATCATTGATCGTGATTGTATATCAATAAACAAATAAATATGTAATGCAATTGCATAGAGATGTGAATTAGTTAGTAATTCACATAATAATTGTAGTTAATATTATCTCTATAAGTTCTTGATCAAATTTAATAAAAATTTTTTTTATTTGAATTCTATGGATTCGTACAATTAAAATAAAAAAATTTTCATCAAATTTGGTCAAGAACTCGTAAAGATATCTTTGATGAAAGTTCCTGTAAACAATTTCAACGCAGCTTCTTTGCAATATGTTTTTTTGCTTTTTCAAAATAACCCACTGTTTGGCGATGATTTACAAGAAATTTTACTATGCTAACTAAAAAAATTTTATAACAAGACTTATAGCGCATATCATGGACTAATAGAATCTCAAATTTCATGAAAAAATATTGAAAACTCATAAAGATATTAACGTTTTTGTAAATTTGAACGCATACGTTTTCGCAAGTTTTCCCCTAAATTCAAATGCTTCTGGAGGCACTTTCTCAAAATGAAACATACAAAATACGATTAAATAAGTTGATAGAATAGATATTCAAGAGTTTTCAGTTAAAATTTTATCAAAAACGGATTAATATTGATGAAGTTTTAATGATTTTTTCAATTTGCTTCCAGATTCGGGATTTTCTAAAATTTTCAATTTTGATCAAAACAGAAAAATCACCATCACAGGCTAGATTTTCACAAGTTCAAATGAAACAAGTTACTGCGCACTAATAAAATCAATAGAGAATAGATTAAAATTTTGCTTTCTAAAATTTCAAGTTATTTGGTTAAATATTCATTCTATAATAGCTTTTTTCATTTGGCGCAGCTTCTTTTAAAGAAGCTGCGCCAAATGAAAAAAAGCTATTATAGAATGAATATTTAACTAAATAACTTGAAATTTTAGAAAGCAAAATTTTAATCTATTCTCTATTGATTTTATTAGTGCGCAGTAACTTGTTTCATTTGAACTTGTGAAAATCTAGCCTGTGATGGTGATTTTTCTGTTTTGATCAAAATTGAAAATTTTAGAAAATTCTGAATCTGGAAGCAAATTGAAAAAATCATTAAAACTTCATCAATATTAATCCGTTTTTGATAAAATTTTAACTGAAAACTCTTGAATATCTATTCTATCAACTTATTTAATCGTATTTTGTATGTTTCATTTTGAGAAAGTGCCTCCAGAAGCATTTGAATTTAGGGGAAAACTTGCGAAAACGTATGCGTTCAAATTTACAAAAACGTTAATATCTTTATGAGTTTTCAATATTTTTTCATGAAATTTGAGATTCTATTAGTCCATGATATGCGCTATAAGTCTTGTTATAAATTTTTTTTTAGTTAGCATAGTAAAATTTCTTGTAAATCATCGCCGAACAGTGGGTTATTTTGAAAAAGCAAAAAAACATATTGCAAAGAAGCTGCGTTGAAATTGTTTACAGGAACTTTCATCAAAGATATCTTTACGAGTTCTTGACCAAATTTGATGAAAATTTTTTTATTTTAATTGTACGAATCCATAGAATTCAAATAAAAAAAAATTTATTAAATTTGATTAAGAACTTATAGAGATAATATTAATAAAAGGTTTTAAAAGTTAAAATATTTAAGTAACAAAATCGAATAGCAATTCCTTAATTTTATTAATAAAATAATATTATACCCAAAATTTTATTAAATGATTATAATATTTTGCTCTAATAAAACTTATTTAGCACATAAAAATACATTATGCAAGTAAATTTACTTTTATATTTCTTGAAAATTTAAGAAAAGATGCTTAATTTTTGATTTTTTGATCAAAAAATCCAAAATTAAGTATCTCTTCTTAATTTTCAAGAAATATAAAAGTAAATATGCCAGTAAAATGTATTTTTATATGCTGCACAAATTTTTTTAGAGCACCTGAACCTAAAAGCACTATCTAAATGTAATAATTTAGTTTTTAGCATATTACTATAAAAACTTCATGTAATAATTGAATTTTTAGCAAATTTACTTGATTTTAGAGGTAGCAAAAACCTTAAAATTTGTGCAGATCAGTTATGACCCATATGAGAGATGTCCGGGTCCTGTTAGAATTGGTGTTTTTGTAAAGTGTCAGAAAAGTTAGGTTTTTTTTGCAAAGTTCTGAAAGAAGTAAGGAATAAATAAATAAAATAAAATTAATAAAGTAAGTAAAAAAAAAAACAAAAAACAAAAATGAAACTAAAAAAAAATAATGAAAAAAATGAAAAAGAAAAAAATAACCTATTATATTTGCTTATATTTGCTTATATTTGCTTATATTTGCTTATATTTGCTCATATTTGCTACTTCTTGCAAAGTGTCGAAGAAGTTAGAATTGGTGTTTTTGTAAAGTGCCAAAAAAGTTAGATCATTTTCTTGCAAAGTTTTGAAAGAAGTAAGGAATAAATAAAATAAAATAAAATTAAAAAAAAAATAAGTAAATAAAAAGAAAACAAACAAAAAACAAAAAACAAAACTGAAAAAAAATAACAAAAAAAAAACAAAATAAAAAAAAATTTATTACATTCGCTTATATTTGCTCATATTCGCTTATATTCACTTACATTTGCTCATATTTGCTACTTTTCGCAAAATGCCGAAGAAGTTAGAATTGGTATTCTTGTAAAGTGCCAAAAAAGTTACTGGTAGATCTTTTTTTTGCAAAGTTCTGAAAGAAATAAAATTAAAAAAATAAGTAAAAAAAAAGAAAACAAACAAAAAACAAAAATGTAAACAACTAAATAAAAAAATAAACAAAGCTCTAAATCTTTATTTGCCTAAAGTAAAGTTCGTGTTCTTGCAATTTAGGAATCATCAAAGGTTTTCGCATAAAATAAATTAATAAAAATAAAATAAAAACAAAAAACAAAAAACATGAAACAAAAAAATAAATAAAGCAAAAACTTGCTAAAACTTGTGAAAACTTGCAAAATCTTGCATTTTTGAAAATTTAAAAATTGCTAAAAAATTAGTTGTATATTCTTGCAAAATGTTGGATAGGGATGCATCGGTCCAGTACAGAACTGGTCCTGGACCAGGCCCGATAAGGACTGTGGACCATTAAAGAACCAGTCCCAGGACCGGTCCTTGTAAACATAACTGTGATATTTGTATCACCCAATCAACTTTCTTGATCAGGTGTAATGTAGATTATATGATATTTGTTACATCTAACAGTAAAAATTAACTCATTTTTGGCCAATAAAATCTTATGCATTAAGATTGACGTAATCATTAAAGGACCGTTATGGGACTGAAGAACCAGACCGGACCAGGACCGTAAACACTATGATAACGGTCCTCTTAGAGACCAGACCGGACCAGACTGATGCAACCCTAATGTTGGAAGGCTGAATAAGCTTGCACAAAGTGCTAAAAATTTGTTAGATTTCTTGCAAAGTGCCAAAAAAGTTAGGGTTGGTGTTTTTGTAAAGTGTAAAAATAAAATAAAAAAAATAAAAAATAATAAATAAAAAAAAATTTGAAAAAACAAAACAAAACTAAAAAAAATGAAAGAAACCAAAAAAAAACAAAGGAAAATGAAAAAACAATATAAAATTGATAGAAGATCTAAATTATAAACAAAAAAAAATAAAGATCTAATCTGATCTTGTAATATGATTATCAAAAATCATTAAAACATTTTGAAAATATTAGTCAAATGCGTTCTTAATATGATTTAGGTGAAATGACAAATGACAACTCTTTCTGATGATCACTCGTACCAAATTTTCCATGAACTCAGACTACGAAAACTATGCAGTTAATATATTTATACACAACAAAACTCTACCAAAGCTGCTGTCAAGTACAAAGTCCATTCACTGTATGTTCTGCGACTGAAATAGAAATAAAAAAGAACAGTAAACTTATAAGCGAGGCACCTTGGCGGGCTTTGGTACTATTGAGCAAAGATGTAGCAGAGAAACTCTGGAGCTTTGTCAAGACCTATGGATATGAAAATAGAAGTAGATACTTGGTTAGATATGTTATTCTGTACAGCGAAACTCTTACAACTCCTTTATTTTGGTACTCTTTTCCTGGACTGCTTTGGACGTTTCAAAATTTCACAAAAAGTGGGCAATTCGGTGTACCCCTCCAAAAGATCGGCAGTGTTTACTCCTTCCAAATCCGGATGCATCTACCGAAATGGAACCTTCCACAAGGATATTTGGGTTAATGCTTACCAAATAAACAATGACTGGTGTAATAGAGATCGGAGGGATCACGTGTAGAAATTTCTAGAAGTTAGACGTTTTTTTCTTTTCCTCTTTCTAGAATACATATAGTGTTAGATTAGATTTCTTCTATACAATACTATATAATTTTTAAAGCCAACACAGGCAAAAATAGTGTTGTCATGGCTGTCTTTTTTTCGGCCTTTTTCTCCTTTTCTCTGTTTTTATATTTTTTTCGTTTATCCCCTTCCCTTTTATTTCTTGTTATGTTTTTTTATTTCGTTAGTTTAGCACTCTCCATTTTTTTATCCTTTTTACTTTTCTTTTTATTTTGTTGGTAGTTCTTCTATCTAGGAGGCTAGGAGAAGAAGGTTGGAAAAGAAGACGGTCATGACGGGCTGGTAAGTCAGGTTGGTGATTCGGGGCGGATCGGTCTGAGGTAGATCGATGCCAGAGACACAGAAAATTTTGGATATGAAATTGCAAATCTTTATTTGGATAATGGCAAATATTTGGATAAATTTGGATAAAAAATTTTTAAATTTGGATAAAAATTTTTTTAATATTTAAATTCGAAAAAATCAAAATTTTATTAAAATTTGTTATTTACGTTGATTAAAATACAACATATTTAACATTTTTACCGAATTTTCACTTAAATTTTGCCTATCATCTTTTAAAACATTATTATAAACAGAAAAACTTCTTTCAACAGCACAAGAAGAAATAGGCAGCCAAATATAAAGTAAAGCGATATCGCTTAAAATTGGAAGAGAATAAGCCATTTTTTCCCAAAATTCACCCAAATTACTAAATTCGATTAAAGTCAAATCTAAATTACAATATAAACCCATTCTTGTAATAAAGCATCTGATGGGTTATTTAATTCGGGAATTTGAGCTGAATAACAATGAATATTGCGATTATTAATTGTTAATTTAATAAAATGGGGCTCAAATATTTGTACTCCAATAAAAAAAGGACGTAATGGGTGATGTAAAAAATGATTATTAACTTTTTGTATGCTGCAGCAAAAGCTGCTTGAAAAACGTTATCAAAAAGATATAGTTCTGACCCAAGATTCATGATACATAAATTCACTTCATTTCCAAAATCCGTATTAAACTCACCATCACTAATAAAAATCTCAAGTTGATTAATTCGATTTTCCACAAACGGAATTACAGGGTCATTTTCTTGTTGAAAGAAATTAAGATCCAAAATAAACCTTTTTGTATAGTGGCGAATAAATGTTAAATAAATTCGTATTCGTCCACTTTCATCGAAGTTGTTAAAAATATTATTAATTTTTTCAATAGTTTCAGATGATTCAGCCTTTTGTTCTTCTTTATAAAACCCTTGAATGAACTCAAAGTAATCACAAACATAAAACACAACTTGGAACCATGTATTCCAGCGAGTTGCAACAGGTAATGGCAGAAATTTTAAAGGGGGCTTCGATTGTTAACTTAATCCATGTCATACCAGATAATTCATATATCGAGATCGATGAGCTTTGGAATATGTAAATGTTTTTTTGATATGTGCAATTAAAGTTTTAACACTGTCAAAATGGTAAACCGATATCCATGATTCACTAAAAATAACATAAAATTAATTGTATATTTTAAACTTAAAATAATAATAACAATAATAATTATTTTACCCAATTAATTCATTATATGGGCCGGGCATGTATTGTGTTTTAACTGTAGTATTACAGAACTTAAAGTATCTTTAAAACATTTTTTCATATAGGATGCCGAGTCAGAATTAATTGTTTTTGGAAAAGTAAAAGAGATATTCCATTCTACTAAAAGCTGTAAGATAAGTCCACCAATCGTTGAATAATTTACAGATTGTAAAAAATCAACTAATATAAGTTTTGGCACCCCATGATGCGAGAACAATGTGTTGACTACACTTTGACCTTTAGCATCTGTTGTTTCATTAATTATAATTGCCACTGGCTTTTTACTAAACAAATGCCGCAGGCTTTCTAAATGTTCTTCAAAAATTTTAGCCAAATATGAACGACGTAAAGCATCAGCCATAGGTATGGCACTACCCTCCTTACAGTATACATTTAAAAACTTCCTAACTTTGTTGATTTTCTCTAGTGGTATATCAGCTTCAACCCAAGTTTTAACAAGGTCACAGACAACATTGTTTTTTTTGTCAGCTACTAATAGAGTTGACGGAAGGCACCGTTGTCGGGTATTATTTGAAGATTTTAGGTAAGATTTGCGCTTCTTTTGGTGGGCTTTACTGTTTATATGAGAGGTAACGGAAGCCTTATTTTCGTAATTGACACTGTGGTTGCAAAAATGGCACATAAGTTTGCCAGAATCAAATATAAAGTGCTCAGAAAATTTCTGTGCACGGCTATAAGCAGATACTTTTTTACTAGGGCCTATTTTTTTTAGTTTGTGTATTTAAAAAACATTAATAATCCTTCTTTGTAGCGCGAATATGGCAAGTATAAACTCAAAATGTGTTCAATGAACAAGCCATCTAAATTGAATAATTTATACACATTTCTATTGGCCAGAACACATGTGCCAAGATTTATTTTTATTGGTCAAACCGCATGCATTATAGAAAATTGCCAATAATTTGAAAAAATTTGGATTAACTGCTAAAATTTGGAAATCTTTGGGTAAGGTACTAAAATTTGGAAAAATTTGGAAAATTTTGGTTCCAAAATTTCCTGTGTCCCTGATCGATGCAAACTGATGAGGCTAAATTACCCTTGGCAGGTCGCATATAGGTGCTCGAGTATTTAGGTACTTTATAGTAACCGGGTGAGCCACTCTTCGATTCAAACACCAAATGGTGGATGTAAAAAATTTTCTTTTAGAAATAATCATCAATAAAGCATTGAAGCGTGACATGATCGTCAAGTTCAAAAAAAAATATATATATATGATTCAGGCTATAGATCTACTGATCCAGCCTGATTTTCCAGTTCCAAAATATTTCGAATATATTCAAAATATTGAAAAGAAAAAAAAAAAAGAAAAAAAAGAAAAAAAAGAAAAAAAGAGAGGAGTAAAAGGGAAAGAGAGGTAAAAATTGTGCAAAACTAGGGCTCCGACAGACCTGAACTGAGGCCGGACTTTAGGCAAGTCCGAGTCCAGTTCGAATTTCGAACCGGACTCAAACTCAAACTATTTTAAAACTCAGTCCAGTCCGAGTCTGAATATCAAACTTTTGCTTGGTTCGAGTCCGGTTTGAGTCCGGTTCGAACAGTTTGAGTCCGGTCCGAAAGTCTGAAACCCAATCCAACGTTTATAGTGTCTGACCCGGGTAAGTATTACACGGGTCATCCGCAGGTAACCCGAGTTGATTATTGCCCACCCGGGTTGTCAATCCATGGGCAGGGAACCTATAAAATTTCGAAAAAATTAGAAAAACAGGCTGTATTTTACATTCCACCAAAGATTTAGATGATTGATTTCCATTTTATATAAATTTTTGGTCAGAAATTTTGTCGCCCAGATTATCTGATAATCAATCATTTTTTCGCAGATTCTTGTAGTTCGTAGTTTCTACCAACTAATAAAAACAATGGTTATATCTAGTGATGTGCCATTTATATGATGTCCAAATTTTTTTAGCATACAGTACGTACAGTACGTACAGTACGTACAGTACGTACAGTACGTACAGTACGTACAGTACGTACAGTACGTACAGTACGTACAGTACGTACAGTACGTACAGTACGTACAGTACGTACAGTACGTACAGTACGTACAGTACGTACAGTACGTACAGTACGTACAGTACGTACAGTACGTACAGTACGTACAGTACGTACAGTACGTACAGTACGTACAGTACGTACAGTACGTACAGTACGTACAGTACGTACAGTACGTACAGTACGTACAGTACGTACAGTACGTACAGTACGTACAGTACGTACAGTACGTACAGTACGTACAGTACGTACAGTACGTACAGTACGTACAGTACGTACAGTACGTACAGTACGTACAGTACGTACAGTACGTACAGTACGTACAGTACGTACAGTACGTACAGTACGTACAGTACGTACAGTACGTACAGTACGTACAGTACGTACAGTACGTACAGTACGTACAGTACGTACAGTACGTACAGTACGTACAGTACGTACAGTACGTACAGTACGTACAGTACGTACAGTACGTACAGTACGTACAGTACGTACAGTACGTACAGTACGTACAGTACGTACAGTACGTACAGTACGTACAGTACGTACAGTACGTACAGTACGTACAGTACGTACAGTACGTACAGTACGTACAGTACGTACAGTACGTACAGTACGTACAGTACGTACAGTACGTACAGTACGTACAGTACGTACAGTACGTACAGTACGTACAGTACGTACAGTACGTACAGTACGTACAGTACGTACAGTACGTACAGTACGTACAGTACGTACAGTACGTACAGTACGTACAGTACGTACAGTACGTACAGTACGTACAGTACGTACAGTACGTACAGTACGTACAGTACGTACAGTACGTACAGTACGTACAGTACGTACAGTACGTACAGTACGTACAGTACGTACAGTACGTACAGTACGTACAGTACGTACAGTACGTACAGTACGTACAGTACGTACAGTACGTACAGTACGTACAGTACGTACAGTACGTACAGTACGTACAGTACGTACAGTACGTACAGTACGTACAGTACGTACAGTACGTACAGTACGTACAGTACGTACAGTACGTACAGTACGTACAGTACGTACAGTATATATAGTACTTATATATTAAAATTGCTCTAGTGGTTATATTTTAAATTTTTTTTAATATTAGTCTATATTACAATTAATATAATATTTAATTCTATTTAATAGATAAATATTTAGGTCGTTCGAAGTTAATTATCTGGTTAACATCACTTTCCAGGACTCCCAGAAGAGAGGCAAATGAAACGAACATATAAAATGAACAAACTGTAGTAAATCTATTATAAATGAATTGATTTCAAGTTAAATTTAGTTCAGAGATTTTAGTCGAGTTGCTAATTAGGTCAGATAAATTTGATTCAATAGCAAAAAAAAAAAAATAAATAAAAAATTATAAAATGCATTTATCCAAGAAAAAGACTTCGTACGTATAGGCAAAATTCTCGTGATCTAGTGATCGGATCTGCATCATTTTAAAGTATGCAGCTAGTGATGTGTAATCATTAAAATAATACCCAAATTTTTTTAGCGTACAGTACGTATAGTGCTTATATAAAAAATTAAGATCATATAATAAAATTAAATTAGTATCTATATTTTAATTTTTTTTAATGTTAGTCTATATTATAATTAATGTAATGTTTAAACCTATTTTAATAAGCAAATATTTAATATAGCAAATTAGTAATATACTATGTACATATCTGCTTAATTTTATTAAGGCGCTACTTTATATATCTAAAGTAGCTACTTTAGATAGATCGCTACTTTAGATGCAATATGTACAAATTTAATTTATCTAACAAGAAAGCTTCATCGGGTGTTGATCAATTAACGAATTTGATTGGTCAATTGGCACATAAATATTTCTATCGACCCCTCTTAATAAATGATCGGCAAAAATTTTAGCGTACAGTACGTACAGTACGTACAGTACTGTACGTATAGTACTGTACGTGGCACATCACTAGTTATATTCTAAATGTGATCAGTGTGCTAAAATTAATATAGCAATAAAGTAAATAATTAGGTTATTATGCTTTAACGTTTTTGATTGGTTATACAACCCGTGATCAAAATGTTAAGACAAATACTGATGAGCAAGTTATGATCAAAATGTCATCACAATTATCACAATTCAACCAAATATTGAGAGGTTATATTAGATCAGAATGGAATATGAGTATTTTACACCCCGTCTGATTATCTTAATACCGAATTGTGGATACATCTATATACCCACCACCCAAAATCGTTTTTGCTTTATATGATTAAAAAAAATACCGTTAATTAGCGTTAGGTTTAGTGTTAAGGTAAGGGTACGGCGTAGAAAACTTGCAAGGAATTTTTTTGTTAGAACGAAAAAGTTAGTTTCATAAGCAAATTTTCGTATAAATTCGACATGATAGAGGGATAAAAGGCGTGGTTTCCAAATCGGATGGTGGGCACATAGATGTACCCCCGAAATTATGGCTGATTTTTAAAACTTATACCATACTATATAATCAGCTATAATCTATTAATATATAAAACAACCGAATCAGTATGGTACATATTTTAAAAAATTCGGACTATATGATATGCACACCCATACCTATTGATTTGCGAAAATACTAATCGAACCATAATGGTACCATACTGTAATTTCTCGTGCTATACAATCCTGGTCATCCATACAGAAATTTTTTTTACAGTAAATCACCAAAACAATCGGTAACAAAATTTACAGTAAATTGTGATAGAAACCACAACTGTTAATTCCAATATGGGTTAACTCAAAACCATACTGCATTGGGGTGTTCGATATACATTATGAATTCAAATCTATACGTGGTATCATATAAAATTCTACTATGATAAGACAGAATTTTAAATGATTTTCCTGATTAACCAATCTAAAGTTTCAATCCAGATAATGTTTACCCTAATAATTATCAGATATCCGGGTGAAACCCACCCGGGTCAAATCACTAGTAACAACTAAAAAAAGCTTACATTAATTTGTTACAGAACTTCTTACACTAAATTCGATCTTAATCTTTTGATGCACAAAAATTAATTATATTTCGCATAGCTCACGTTTCTTGTTAATTTATTAAATTCAAAAATGGCATTTCATTTAGTTAGATACCGATATTTGAAATAAACTATTCAATCTAATATATTTTAAATAAATAACTTCATATTATCATTTGTAACCAAATTCGTAAATGTGATGGCACTTTGTGCTCATATAGAATTCGGATTCAATAATTGAATTCGGATTTATCCAGATTCGATAATTGAATTCGGATTTATCCAGATTCAGGGTATTATCCAAATACAAATTAAAATTGTTATCAGTTTTTTTTTTTTTTTAGAATTAGATGGGTATTCCCGGACCCGGACAAGTTCGCGAACTTCCGAACTGGACCCGGACCAAACCTATAATCATGTTTGAGTCCAGTTCGGGTTCGGTACTTTAGGTTCGGGTCTGGGTCCGGGTTCGAAATTGTCAAAATTTCTGGTTCGAGTCCGGGTTCGAGTATGGGTCCAGCCGGACCCGGACCGGACCGGGCCCGGACTTCGGAGCCCTATGCAAAACAGCTTTTTTTTTAAGTTTTTTTTTTACATTTTATGAAATATATATTTATATTTTATAGTAGCTTATGAATCAAATGGGCTTAAAAAATTTTGAACCCTGTTTTTTTTTTACCTGGTGATCCAGGTTGAAATTTTTGTGATGGGTCAAGACACTATGTAATCATTAAAGATCTGTTAATTGTTATATATTATTTCAAATAATTATGATTATAATCGATTTATAGATATAACGATTTAATATAGAAAAATAATATATATTGATTATAGATATATATCGATTTTTAACCAGTTAATTTTTTTTTTTAAACTTTGGCAATCTCGCCGGTGCATCCTTTATTAAGACTTTGCAATGATACATAAGTTTACAAATTGTAACGAGGATACAACTAGCCACTCGTACACTTTTGGTGTCTAATTTAAGTAGTCCGCCCAAAGGTCCTAAACTAGCTGCTATACCTACAACCCGCTATGGGTGTTGCCTATTTAAACCCTCTGATTATCAAATTGCTTACCCAATCATACTCAACAAGTAAATGCCTGACATCCCCCGGCTGCTTTTAAAGTGCCCAGAAGCGATCTGCCGCACCAGACCTAATCTACTTAATTTCAACGTATCTGGAAGTTTAACCTAACGATCCATGTCCCACACACTTCAACACAAGGTTTTTTCAGCCACCTATTGGTAGCCGAATTTGACCTTATTAGGTTCATTCTGATCCCGGCCACCCACCTTCTTTTGGTAGTACTGTTATAGATCTTCACTATTACCTCCTAACTTGGGACTTGCCAAACGGGTTTTCATTTCTCCGGTTCCCTGGATTTTTCGGTGTAACAATAACACCATTGCGCTGTAGCTCCTATTCAAGATGGTAGAACCAAGGTAACAGGCTTTTAACCCAACCGATCTGAGCCACATGGTTACCGAACACAGGCCTATTTTCAAAACGTCAACAGTAGGGTTCAAACTGTTGACCTGCCGCTTGGGGGGTGACACCTTGACCACTTTTCTAAAGCGCCACACCCTCCTTTAACCAGTTAATCAATATATATTATTATTTTTTAATTGATATAAAATGATTAACTGTTATATATTGATCGATATATATATAAAATTTGCTAATGAGGTACTTTACAATAAAAAAACTTTATATTCTTACACAAGTTATGCTATAAAGTACCTAAGAATTATACAAAAATTATACTTTAAAACTATCAAAAGTACATTACACAGAGAAGGTATTTTAGATAGTGCTATATAGTATTTTATTTAAAAAATATTTTTTAAAATTGTTTAAATAAATTTGTTTTAAAATTATACTATCTAAAATAGTTAGTTTATTTTATATATATCATACTAAAAAATCAGAATCTAATAAAGTCCAAGCAAAAAAATGCATTTATATTAAATTCTTTATGTATATTCTACATCAGAAAATTTTATGCATATATATTGATCGATATATATCGTATATTCCCGAAAATAAGCAACTCCCTAAAATAAGCAACCCTCCTGTTTTTTTCAAAAATCTAAAAAAATGCGTCAGCAGTTGCTATATATAAAACTTTTTCTTCTACTAAGTAAACTTCAAAAGGTCGAATAAGCAAAATTTTGATATCATTTAGACAACTTTTTATTAGTACGTTTTTCAATTTTTTCAAAAAACTCAATATTTCGAAAATAAGCAACCCCTTGTTTTTTTGTGTAATTTTTTGGCCAAAAATGGTTGCTTATTTTCAGGAATATACGGTAGCACTTAATCATTTTATATTGATTATAAAATATTGTTATATATCGATTAAAATATCTTTATATATCGATTAATTGGATAAAAATCGATATATATCTATAATTGATATATATCATAATATAGTTATATATCGATTAATTGGATAAAAATTGATATATATCTATAATCGATATATATTATTTTTTATATTAAATCATTATATATCTATAAATTGATTATAATCATAATTATTTGAAACGATATATAACAATTAGCAGATCTTTAACGATTACATAGTGTTTTGACCGCATCACGAAAATTTTAACCCA
>QKWP01000465.1:0-61999 GCA_003550325.1 Gigaspora rosea | reverse complement strand
CGAATATGAGCGAATATAAAGAATATAATAGTTTATTTTTTTGGTTTCATTTTTTTAATTTTTTTTGGTTTCGTTTTTTTTGGATTTATTTTTTTTTGTCATTTTTTTTATAATAATATATAATATTTGTAATATTTAAAATATAATATATAATAAAAAAATAAAATTTTATATTAAATAGCGAAAACTTGTGAATATTGTATATTTAATAAATTAAAATATTATATAATAATAATAAATAAAAAATTTTTATAATTAAATTGCGAAAACTTGCGAAAACCTGCAAAATGTTCAAAAAGCATGATTATGTGAATATAATAATTATTAATTGATATTATATCAGATATATATTGATTAATATCGATATATATCGATTACTATTGATTACTATTATTATCAATAGTAATCAGCAGGGGTGATGAGTATCGATATATATCTTACCGGTTAGTAATCGATATATATCTATATATAAAATTTGCTGATGTAGAGAACTATCAAGTTGAGTACACTAATTTTTGATCATTATAGAAACCTATAATTCTCAATTTTTATTAGATATTTCTAACATACATTGCATAGATATATATTTACTTTTGATCAAACAAAGATCATTCTTGCTATGCTTTGACAATAATTGATTTATTTGTATATTTTATATACTGTATTTTTACATAATAATACTTATAAGTATTATTTCAAAATCATATTATCACAAAATAAGGTGTATAGAGGCATCTATAAATAATATTATACAAGAGGAGGATCAGATAGAATATAACGTTTTTTCCAATAAATAAAGTGTCAAAAAAATATAACATAATTTTTTTAGAAAAATTTGTCTAAATTCTGATTTAGTAGTTCAAACCGAATGATTTTGGTACCTTTCAATTCATTTTAGTAAGAGAAGTTGAATGGTACCAATTTTATTTCATTTGAATTGCTGATCAGGAGTTATTGACAAAATACTATTGGTTATATCTTTTTTAATAAATTACTATATACTGTAACAATAGTTATTTTGTAATCTGGTGATCCAAATGACAAGATTTTGGTATCATTGGATTTATCTGGGATGAATTAAATAGACCAAAATCATCTAAATCAGATTACTATGTCACAAGATATTCATGTTTTTGTAAAATTATATATATAAATACAGTCAAACCTCCATAAATGCAACTCGTAGAGACAAGTCTACAATGCGTATTTAGGGTGGTTTGCATTTAGAGAGAGCCAATTAAATTGCAGCTTTAAAAATTAGATTATCAAGTTTGTGTAACTTCTACTAAAAACTGTATAATCTATCTTAAATACTAAAATTTGATTGGCTGCATGCATTTAGGGAAGTTAGTATAATATGTGCATTTACAGAATATAGAACATGCATTTAGCACTAATAACATTTTACAAAAAAGAAAAAAAATATGCATTTAGGGAGGTATTGCATTTATGTAGATTGCATTTATAAAGGTCTAACTGTATATAGATTTTGAAAATTTTTTTTATATAGTTTAGGGGGTCAGGAGCTACTATGTAGAGGTATATAGTATTATTTATGGATGCCCCATAGTTTCAAAATGATGCCTATGCATGTTCCAAAATAATGTGTATGTTTGGATCAATATAAATTAGCTAATTATATAAATGTTTTCATATATCAGATAACTAGTCTTTAGCTCAAAATGATGCATATAGGGTGAGTTAGTAAAAAAGGGACAAATTTTTTCTAAGTAAAAGTTTTCTTAACTTTAAGCTTAAATATCTTAACAATTATCTTAATAAATTTAATAAATTTTTTTATTTAATTCTATATAATTTCAAGATTAAAATACAAAAATTTTTAGCAGAAGTTTGTATAATGGTTTATCTAAAAATGCCTTCTAAAAATCAAATTAGTAGACATGAACTATTCTAAAATTTTTAATTTTTAAATTTTAATTTTTTTAATTTTTTAATTTTTTTATAATTTGGAAAAAGTTTTTCCATGCACCCGCATGGTCATGCACCCTATATAAACAATGATTATCAAAGATTGATAATTATTATTTTTTATTTTTTTTTTTAGCTTTTGCTTTTTGCTATTGGTATCATTGTTATTGTTGGTGACTTGTTATTGTTGGTGTGATTGTTGTTATTGGTTTTATTGTCATCGGGAACTTCTGATTGTTACATAGAATTAGCAAAATGATGCATAAATCCTGATTCTCAAAAATGGCCCACCACAGTAAATATAACAAGTAAACTTGATAAATGGAATAGAAGTATTGAAAATTCAAAAGATATAGATGAAATTAAATGCAATTTCTAGAAGCTGATAAGATCAAACCAAATTCTGTGATGAAAATGCACTCAGATCACAGGTACTCCTCGAAACCCATCAGCATGCAAAAGGTCATTGAAAGTAGTGTTTCAAGCTGATTAAATTTTTATAGCTAGCTAAGCCATTAAATTTTTAATAGCTTAGTGGCTTAGCCAATAGCATAGTGCTGATCCAAAAATATGAGTCTGTAGTATGTTAAAAATTCTCTATATACTTAACATTAAAAGTTGGTTCTACAACCAAAATTTATACTGAAAAGTTTTAATTAAAGATCGCAAGTTAATTGTTATAGTAAATTTTTTGTTTTATTTGTATTCTTACGCTTGTTGTATAATACAATTGTAATTTATTGGATCTGGACCAAAATTATAAGGCCGAAAGAACAGGATTTCCTTAATATAAAGGCATCCAATAAAAATAGATTAATAGTTCGTCGACTAATGAAATTATTAACTGACTAATCGGCTGATTTGATCGGCTTAGACTATCTTTTGTACATAAATCAATAATTAATTCAAATAATTATGATTTATTGCTTTTGTTAGTTATATTCCAAACTAAGATAGAGATCGATCCATTGCGAATAAATTGGAAATTAATATATGTTTCTAAATAAGATAAGTCAAGAACATTAGACATCTTGCATAATTAAAGAAATTCCTATATTTATTCGAATTTTAGTTACACAATATAAATTTAGGAATTGGCATTATTAGCCATTATTAGCCGGCTAGGCAAACAATCAGCCGACTAAGCGGCTAGCTTAATCAGCTTGGAACACTAAACGAAAGTCCATTGAAATTAAAAGGTAGTAACCCAACAAAAATTATGGTGATTCCTAATAATTGTTTGTTCCTTATATTTTTGTTTAAATCAGAACGTTTCACAGTAAAAAAAAACTTTACAAATTTATCTAATGCTGTCAAGTTTCAAAACAAATTATAATATAGATTAAATATAAACGTGTGATTTTGCAGACCAATTTGAAGGAACCTTAATGTAGATCTGGGGCCAAGGACTGGTAAAAATCCCGCTACGATTTATAGAAATTTGAAATTCAAAAAAAAACTAAAAACTTTAAGAAATGAAGTCATAGATTTTTTAATTTACAACTTTGTAGAATTCAAACAGAACATTTCTCATCAAATTTTTATTTATTATGTTTTAAGATTGAATCTAATGTTCAGTAATAAATTTATTTTTATTTTATTGGTATATTAAATCATGAAATTAAAATTACATATATGGATATTATTATCCGATCAACACTCTTTACTTCGAAAATATTTAAGAGAATTAGTTTTTACGATGATTTAGAAATCAGAAGGTGTAAATAATTGATTATTAAAGATGTAAATTGATATCAAAGAAGAAAAGCTTAAAATTTCGAAATATGTTAAATAACAGATGTGCGAAATGATCGAGAAGAATTGGCAAATCTTTGAGTACCAATTAAAACATTATACACGCATTTGATGACACTATACCGAATTTGTTCAGTATACCTGTAAGTAATGAAAGTTATCATTTTAGAAATCTTTAGAATTTACTATGTGAATCACACTGAGTGGTTATTGATTCCGAGATAAGTTTTAAAATCATAAAAAATTAAGATTTTATGTTTTATATCGAGCATTATATATTAATAAACCGAATGAACAATTATAATAATTTTACTTAAATGATAATTTTCTAGCTATATACCTTGTATTTTACAAAACAAGCGTTTGATTACATGTGATAATGATTGTGGCAACTCATGCTGGAATGGCTTATGCTGGAATTTGAATTTGAGGCTTTATTTAAACCTACAATATAGGTTTCTGCAAGGAAAACATGCTAAGCACAATTGTAATTATGCATTATTCCAGGTATTACTTATTCTTATTCTAAGTGTATGCTACATTAATTGATGATTCATTGATTGATTCATATGGTTGACAAATTATATTTGATCCGGTCAAAATTATATTGGAGTCATAATCATTACTGCATTAAGTATTAGTAATCATTATAAATTTAAAATCGAAAATAAATGACTTGTACTACGTTCGATTAAGCAAATTTGTAGAAATACTCGACCGCTTTTTCCTTACTCTTATCGTTATACATGAACTCTTAGTATGATATAATTCTGCTACTTGAAACATCACTTAAATTTGTATTTATTGAAAATATTCGAAAGCTTTACTAACTTTTATCTGATTGGAAAGCGTTTTTTTTGAACTTTTTGTTAATGTCTAAGGAGCGTTTTTTTTGTCCTGTTGGTCCAACGACATTTACACCGAACTGACATTTTCAACCAAACATTCTCAATTACCACGTTCTTCTTTACGAACATTACGAGCATAAATACTTATTGCATGTGTTAAGCATGCGTTAAATATGCTGAATTTAAAATAAACATATATAAGTCAAAATTTAAGCAATAATAGAAAGTTTCAAAAATTGAATGCATTATGAAAGAACTAATAAATGCTGATGAAATTCAATAAAAACAACTAAATTAGAAAGATATCAAAACATTCATGCAATAGTAGTTATTTATTAATTTTAATTATATAATTTCATGTAATTTTCTTGCTTCTCATATTCGCATCATATTCCTGCAGCTCTTTAATTATGATTTATCAATTTTTAGTTAGGCATGAGTTGTTTTATATGAATAATGGTCTATTGCGATCCATGATTTTTGTCGATCAGTGATTATCACGAAAACAAAATGGCAAAAAAAAAAAAATTTCTGAAGAACATAAGAATGTTATGAGGAGTAATAGACAAAATTCGTGTAGTTATGCCCACTCCAATTTTTAATAATATCGTAAAACGTATCAGATATGGTTGATTTTATTTTTAGATCGCAAGCTTTTAGTTTGATATCTAAAGTTTTACATTTAAAATTGTTTTATCACCATTATTACACTTATATGTACAAGAATATAAAATATTGAACATAATAAAGTATTAAAAAAATATATTATTTTGGTATAATATACTTGCAGCTACATGAACTACCATATAGAATCTAAGAATTCGCCAAGTACAGATCTATATTGAATATGGAAGAATGTAATGACAAAGTATTTAAAGCACGTACGTATGTACTGTACGTTCAAATTTGAATTCTGTCAAATCTTTTAAGTGAAATAATAAAAATATGAACCAGACGAGTCCTTTTGTACTTCGTGATTTGGGATATAATTACCAAAAAGGCATTAATGTGAATAAGGATGAAAAAAAAGCGTTCGAATTATATTTGAATGCCGCAAATATGGGTTATTCTATTGCAGTGAACGATGTTGGTTATTGTTATCAAAATGGAATTGGAGTTGAAAAGGATGAACATAAGGCATTCTTTTATTATCAAAATTCTGCTAATATGGGCGACGCGAGTAGAACATTTAATGTTGGTGCTTGTTATGATGAAGGAATTGGAGTTGAAAAGGATGAACATAAGGCATTCATTTATTATCAAAAATCTGCTGATATGGGTGATGTGAGTGGAACATTTAATATTGGTGTTTGTTATCGTCATGGAATTGGAGTTGAAAAGGATGAACATAAGGCATTCTTTTATTATAAAAAATCTGCTGATATGGGTCATGCGAATAGAACACGTAGAATTGGTTATTGTTATCGTCATGGAATTGGTGTTGAAAAGGATGAACATAAAGCATTCATTTATTATCAAAAATCTGCTGATATGGGTGATGCGAGTGGAACAAATTCTGTTGGTTATTGTTATCAAAATGGAATTGGAGTTGAAAAAGATGGACATAAGGCATTCATTTATTATCAAAAATCTGCTGATATGGGTGATGCTAATGGAATACTTAACTTCGCATTCTGTTATCTTGATGAAATCGGTGTCTCAAAAGATGAATACAAAGCTTTTGAATGTTTTCTAAAACTTGCTAACATATGTTTTGTTACTGGAATTTTTCAAGTTGCTCATTGCTATCGAAACGGAATCGGGGTAGATAGAAATATACAAAAAGCTAATCATTGGTATCAAAGGTAAATGTAATTTTTTTTTATATGATATATTTAAATACATAATATATTAATTTAATTTTTTAAATAACTAGATTCAACTAATCGGTTACAAGTAGGTATTTAATATTTATCAATTTAATTATTTATTATTAATTATTAATTTATTTTTAAGTTAGATAAGCACGCATCTGAACAATTTGATGTTGATGAAGATTTAAAAAAGATGTTGATTAAAAATAAATACCAATTATCATGGATTCCATATGATGAATTTGAAAAAATTAAAGAAAACCACGCACGGTGGTTCGATAAAAGTAGAGATTTACTTACAAATATTGCACTTAAAAACTTAAATCAGATAATCATAAAGAATTTATAGAAGAATTAAGAATATTTTGTGAAATCAAACACGTATATCCATCATTTTTTAGTTTTGGAATACGCCAATAAAAAATCTTTAAATAATAATCTTTATGAAGTATCACAAATGGATTGGAAGAAAAAATTAAAATTATTACAATGTATAACTTCTGATCTTGATATGATTCATTTTAAAGGATTTATCCATAAAGATTTACATAGTGGCAATATTTTGCAGGATGAAATAGATAATGCATATGTTTCAGATCTGGGACTTACAACATCAATAGAAAATAAATCAGGTGGATTATATGGAGTCTTGCCTTACATTGCTCCTGAAATTTTAATACAACAAGCATTATTGAATGAAGGATTAACTAGGAAAATAACATTTACACAATCAACAGATATTTATTCATTAGGAATAATAATGACGGAAATATCAACTGGATCTAGAGCTTTTGATGGTCATGATTTTGAGGATCTTGCAATAAAAATTCGTATGGGATTACGGCCTGAGTTTGCGCCTGGAACTCCTGATTGTTACATAGAATTAGCGAAACGATGCATGGATCCTGATCCTCAAAAACGGCCGACTGCAACAGATATAATTAGTAAACTTGATAAATGGAATAGAAGTATTGAAAATTCAAACGATATAGATGAAATTAAAATGCAATTTCTAGAAGCTGATAAGTTCAGACCAAATCCTGTGATGAAAATGCACCCAGATCACATTTACTCCTCGAAACCCATCAGCACGCAAAAGGTCATCGAAATTCTTTTGAAATAAAAGATAGTAACCTAATAAAAAGCATGGTAATTCCTAATAATTATTAAGGGGGTTTTTTATTTCCTTATAGTTTTTTTTGTTTAAATCAGAACGTTTCACTATATAAAATAAAAATTTTACCATTTATTTAACAAATACACATGATTTTATATCGAGTTTTAAAGTCAATTTTATAATATAAATTAAATGATTTTACAGACTCATTTGAGAAACCTTAATGTAGACCTGGGGCCAAAGACTAGTAAAAATCCAGTTATGATTTATAGAAATTTGACAATCATATAAATAATATCCAAAATTTGTCGTTCCCTAACTGAGGCTTAACGCTTCAAAAAAAAATAAAATAAAATAAAATAAAGACTGTTTTTTTAATTCATGGCTTTATAGAATTTAAAACAGACTTTCCGCATTAAGTTTTATTAATTTATGATGTTCAGTAATAAATTATTTTGTTTATGTTTTAGGCATATTAAATCATGAAATTAAACGTGTCAAAGTAATTGTTGCACTTAAACAACTCTCTTAAAGTCGTGAGAACGTTTGTTTAACAAATTTGTTTCTGTTGTTTGAAGCATAGCAGAAACTCGTATCCGATAGATTCCGAAATAATAGTTACACAAACTATTTATATATGGCAATTGAAATTTGATATATAGTTGTAGTCTAAAAACCGGCAATTTCACCATCCGCTTAACCATAATAAGTTAAACTCAAGGTGCCCCCATTTATAAGTAAAGGTTATTCGTTTTGAGTGTTTCTAGCAGAAAATCTTTTCTAATCATTTTTCAATCGCTTTTCCCAGAAAGTTTTCATAAGAACAAAGGTAGGGCGTTTGGCAATTGGTAGAGTTTATTGAGTTTCTACTATGTTTAAATTATGAAGCCAAACAATAGATTTATAAATTGTTAAGCCGTGAGTGTTATATTAACATAAAAAACTTTATACATTTATTAAACAGGATAAGCAATATAAACGGTTTAACGATTTATTTTACCCGAACTAAGACATATATATACGTATTATATATCAAACAAAAAAGAAAATTATCTCTAATATGTAGTATAATAAATACGATGGTGCAATTTAATTAAAGTAATATAGATTATGGAGTAGTGGCATGTTAGATATAACGCGTTTTCAGTAAAATCTAATGGTTGAAAAATAGAATAAAATTACTTTAGTATTAAAAGCTTTGCTTTTATTAATAATAAATAAATCATCTTCGCGTATTTCGTGTAGCGAAAGAATTTTTAATTGATTTGATTGGTCAATAATCACGTTTGGATCTACATCAATTAGCCAATCACAAAGAACGTTATAACTAGAGATGTTAAATTGCTTCTAAATTGCTTTGTGTAACACAAAATGATTTATTAAACCACAATGATAATCAAATTAATTTTTTTATTAATAAATAATTAGATTAAATAATATAAACAATAGATCTAATTACAAAAAAAGTTAAAAATAATATTTGTGGTAGGATATGTCTTTAAGCATTTTATAAGCAAATGCTTCTGAGCAGTGCTTTAATGACATTAAATGATTAATATTTGCAAATTAGACCAAATTTCTATTTTTTTAATAAATTTATTTTTTTAAAATTATTATAAACAATTTTAATACTTTAATTTTACAAAAAAATAAAAATAAAAAAATCATAAAACTAACAAGAAAATTGTGTTAAGCAGCTTGAGCATTTTATAAGCAATTTAACATCCCTAGTTATAACCCGTGATTATCCGTAAAAATACGAGTTACTGCTATGATTTCACGGATTTGAAAGCGTTTTATATAGTCTCTCTCAATATTTTAACAATAACAATAACAACTGCTTCACAGTGGCTAAAAAGAACAGTAAAGATATATAAAAAAAATAGTGAATATGTTAGCCAAATACTAAGAAAATTATTAACCCGCTATAGATTTAGATGGCTGATTTCTAGAATTTTCCTATTTTTAAAAATTTTTGGCCGGAATTTTTGCTGACCAGATTATCTGATATGCAAATGCTCAATTGTTAGAAAAGTTTTATTCTTCAGTATTTTATAAATGAATTTATATAAATTTCAAGGTAATTTGATGCCCTGACCAAGAAATTGAATCGTTTTGAATATTTTATATCGATATCAGATATTAATAATATCGTAATTATTATAAAAATTGGTCATTGTTCGTGTAACCTGAAAAATCTGTGATAAATACATGTCATAAGTTTGCTAACATAGTTTTGATTACTTAGTTGATGTCCCACTATGTAGTTCTAATTTTTATAATAGTTGCAATTATATTCGTCTTCTTTGATCTTTAAAAAAATTTTTACGAGACTATTAGCAGAAGATGCAGTATTTGTATTTACTATTCTCTATATATTGTCACTGTTTTTCACTTTTTAAAATTTTAACCCGTGACCTAGATGTAGTTTGATGGTACTAAAAGCTAAATTGATCTAAACCACAAGAATAATGTGAGACTTCCAGGTCGCTGTGAAGTACAGATCAATCCTGGTGATTAATACTCCTATCATATAATAGATAGTAAATATGATCATATGATTGTTGACTAAACCAGTTATTGATGGCTGGAATTGTGTGCAATATTTATATATGGCTTTTCTAACATAGGTTGCTCATAACCCACGAATAAACAATAGGAAGATAAGTTTGAGATTAAAGGATAACACAGTAAGACCATAGTAACTAAAAATGTATTTAGAACCTTCATTTCGTGTTAGTAAAGTTTCCTCAGGATCTAAGATGTCTTAGTTATAGAGTTATCATAATAATCGAATTCTCACATGTGTTGTATTTAAGTTTTATATATCATATTGTTTTATTAAGTTTAGTTATATTATTTTATCCTATTGTATTATTTCTTTATGAGTTTATTATAGTTATCCCGAATAATTAAAAGTTTGATCTAATTAAGTGATAACCCCGACTTTAATCCAAGTATTCGTGATATCATATCCGTTGGGGTGTCACACGGACTAATTAACCAAAACTATGTCCGATAACTATGTAATCTATCATAATGCAGATTTTTATCAGTAAAATTAAAATAAATGATCGAACGTAATTTTACTTTACTTAATTATAAAGAAAAGCGCAAAATTCTAAAGGTATCACATAAATATTGTACTTATTTATCTAATTTTTTTTAATTGAAAACTGTTCGTCAGAACTGTTTCAAAGTAGCTATGGTTGATTTTTCGCTAAAGTTCTAATTAAGTTTCGATTTATATGTTTTAATGTAACTTTTTTCGTCCTAATTAATGAATTTCAAGTACTCTATAAAGTGAATGTTCAAAACCCACATATTAATAGAAAAAATAAAACCATAGCTTTATTCTTTGACTTTATATAATAACTGGTGAAAATTTCAAGGCGATTGCACGCCTATATGATAAGTTGATACATTTTAAAATATCTAAAATATCGATTTTCATATGAGTTAATAAAATCCGATAAGGTATATAGAAGTAAATCAATTTGCTTTGTGGTAATCACATAGTTATCGAACATAGTTTTGATTAATTAGTCCGTGTGACACCCCAATATCACGTGTACTAGTTGTAATGATAGATATTTATTCTCTGTTAGGTTCTCCCAACCGATAGTTACATTATGTAATTGAAACTTCTTATTATCAGGGCAAGGATAAATACCTTAGTATGAATATGTCATGTATTTGAGTGCCATCAAAGGTTTCCTTGACAACCCTCATTTTTATACCATATATTAATTTTATTAATTAAAATAAACTTAAATTTGCCTTCAAATTAACTTGTATAAATTTAGAGCGAATCCTTCGTTTGTCTTTGGTGATTAATGATTATCACTTCATCAAACCATTAAAAATTCGAAGAAAAAAAAAATCAAAAATATCAATTATTGAAACAATCAATATAAAATCTTATTATATCTTAAAGCATTCTGGAGATTAAATAGCATATGATATTGTATTTCCGCGAATGTAGATGAGTAATGCTACTTCAGTAATACAGTAATTGATTATAGAAGGATTCCATATCGGCTGATTTTGTTTTGACCCCAAAATCAACCAATCATAATTGAGGATTTTCAAAAAATTTTACGCTTAAAATTTTTACGAAGCAGATTTTTATAAAAACGGTCTTTTTAACAAACTTTGTACTTCTAATTAAACATGTAGAAAATTATGAGATTTACATGTTTTATTATAAGCCAAAAGCAGGTTAAAAAGGCCGTTTTTTAAAAAATTTGCTTCCGAATTCACCCTTGGTAGTTACCAACCAATCAAACAATGACGAACCAATCCTAAAACACCCGAATATATCAACAAACAGTAAAAGTACATCTTTCTACAACTTAGCATAGCTGTTTTATTTAAATTTTTTGGTTTTTTATCTTGTCTAGGCGCTAAAAAAGCACTTTAATTAGTTGTATGAGTGCTTCGTTTGTTACTTTTTCGACGTTACTTAGAAGCAAAAATTTGTGTAACTTTTGGTCTAAAAAAGGCCCAAAAATCAAAATCGGCCATATGCATTATTATTGAGTATAGAGAAATATACGAAATCGAATTTGTGAGGTAAGTAGATCCAACCAAAAAAGAATAAACGTTGCAAGCTCAAGGAAATTGCAAAATATAGTTTAAACGATTATCAGTAATATTTATTAAAGTAGAAGTTTGTACTATTACCTATCTAGATTAAGAATTTGTTCTATAATCAGTTTTTCTATAGGATGTTAATAAACATGTTTACATCGTAATACATGAAAAAATAATTTAATGATCATATGAGTTTGCCGGATAAACTAATTTACACTGATTGCAATCCTTCCTTTTTAATTTGCACGTTCTGTTGTATGTTTTCTTCGCTTTACCTTTTTGTTGCATAATATGGAAATAGAATTCTTTAAAAAACTTTCTGGTGATTTAACAAATCTTCTTAAAAATGGCGAAGATTCTAACGTAATAATTGAAGTCGGCCAAATGCCGGACTGTCAAGTCTTTAAGGCACATTCATTATTTTGAATTTTCGATGCTCTTATTTTCGCAAAGAATTAATTAAGACAAGTTATGGCAATATGAATATTAAAAAAATTCGTATGCCAAATATTCCCGTTAATGCCTTTGAAATTATTATTAAGTAAGTTATTGTCAGTTTATATTTAAATTTGTATTTATCGTTATTAAATATGATTTTTATTTTAAATAACATAGATATATTTATGGTGGCATAGTTTCATTTGATAAAGTTCATACGTCTACAATCCTCGATCTTTCAGCTGCTGCAAGTGAATTATGTCTTGAAGAATTAGTTAATATTGCGCAATTACAATTAGTTAAGGATCATCCATCGTGGATACGTTATAATTTTGCTAAAGTTTTTAAAATATGTTTTGAATATGAAAATTTTAAAATTTTAAAAGATTTTTGTAATGAAATTATTGCCAAGACTCCAAGTGTAGTTTTTGATTCCGAAAACTTCGAGGATCTTTCTGAAAAAGCTCTGGTCACCCTTTTGAAACTTGACACCTTAACAAATGGAAGAAGGAAAAATCTGGGATTATGTTATTCGTTGGGGAATTGCTCAGAATCCCAACCTGGATTCTAATTCTACTCAATGGTCTGATGCAAATTTCTCAACTTTGAAAACTACTCTTAAAAATTGTCTACCTCATATCCGATATTTTCACATCTCCGGCGAAGATGTTATTAAAAAGTTATATCCGTATCAACAGATTATTGAACCTAATTTGTGGAAAGATATTATAACAAAATTTGCAGCTCCAAATATGCCTATTACTTCGACCGTTTTACCTCCTCGAAAATTCACAAATATCGAATTTCCACCAAGAAATACTGGAATATTAAATGGTATTAAAGATTTATTTTTTAATGGTTCACTTTATTTATATATATATTAATTAATACATTCTATTTTTAAATTATTAGAAGGTTAGTACGATTAAATTTTGTTGTTAGTTTATTGTAATTGGCTATTATTTGTTTATTATTCATTTTTGCATATATTCTCCAGTAACTTCTCCAGTAATTGAACGTAAATATAACAATTAATTATAATTTTTATTTAATCGATATATTTATTTTAAATTTTTAAATTATAAATTATAATTTATTTATTAATATTTTTATAATTAAATTATTAGCAAGTAAGTATAAACTTTAATTTATTTTACTATAAATAATTGTTGTAATTCATATAACTATTAATAACATTTTATAATAAATTATTTATTAATCATTATTTTTTATTATTAAATTAGTAAATTGCAAGTATAAATTTTCAATATATATATTTAATTTGTTAAATTATAAATTAGGCTATACAAATTTAATTGCTTGGTTTTCATAACACGAAACTTTTTAATTGACCCGGCCGGCCGGCTTTTTTTTTTAAATTTCTTATATAAAATTTTATAAAATTTTAAAAATTTTTTTTGAAATTCCACCCGGTTAGTAAAGCATATAAAAAAATTTTTTGGAAGTTTCAAATTTTGACCCGGCCGGGTTATGAAAACCAATTGGTCAATTTTGTGTGGCCTTATAATTTATTAATTAATATTTATTAAATTATAATTTTTATTATTCTGAATGTCAGTTGGAATAGACCTTGATGCAAATTACAAGGATCAAGCACCACTTGATCCAGATGACGAGTACATGTATAATAAAGAACCAGTTGATTACAAGGATCAAGCACCACTCGATCCAGATGACGAGTACATGTATAATAAAGAACCAGTTGATTACAAGGATCAAGCACCACTTGATCCAGATGACGAGTACATGTATAATAAAGAACCAGTTGATTACAAGGATCAAGCACCACTTGATCCAGATGACGAGTACATGTATAATAAAGAACCAGTTGATTACAAGGATCAAGCACCACTTGATCCAGATGACGAGTACATGTATAATAAAGAACCAGTTGATTACAAGGATCAAGCACCACTTGATCCAGATGACGAGTACATGTATAATAAAGAACCAGTTGATTACAAGGATCAAGCACCACTTGATCCAGATGACGAGTACATGTATAATAAAGAACCAGTTGATTACAAGGATCAAGCACCACTTGATCCAGATGACGAGTACATGTATAATAAAGAACCAGTTGATTACAAGGATCAAGCACCACTTGATCCAGATGACGAGTACATGTATAATAAAGAACCAGTTGATTACAAGGATCAAGCACCACTTGATCCAGATGACGAGTACATGTATAATAAAGAACCAGTTGATTACAAGGATCAAGCACCACTTGATCCAGATGACGAGTACATGTATAATAAAGAACCAGTTGATTACAAGGATCAAGCACCACTTGATCCAGATGACGAGTACATGTATAATAAAGAACCAGTTGATTACAAGGATCAAGCACCACTTGATCCAGATGACGAGTACATGTATAATAAAGAACCAGTTGATTACAAGGATCAAGCACCACTTGATCCAGATGACGAGTACATGTATAATAAAGAACCAGTTGATTACAAGGATCAAGCACCACTCGATCCAGATGACGAGTACATGTATAATAAAGAACCAGTTGATTACAAGGATCAAGCACCACTTGATCCAGATGACGAGTACATGTATAATAAAGAACCAGTTGATTACAAGGATCAAGCACCACTTGATCCAGATGACGAGTACATGTATAATAAAGAACCAGTTGATTACAAGGATCAAGCACCACTTGATCCAGATGACGAGTACATGTATAATAAAGAACCAGTTGATTACAAGGATCAAGCACCACTTGATCCAGATGACGAGTACATGTATAATAAAGAACCAGTTGATTACAAGGATCAAGCACCACTTGATCCAGATGACGAGTACATGTATAATAAAGAACCAGTTGATTACAAGGATCAAGCACCACTTGATCCAGATGACGAGTACATGTATAATAAAGAACCAGTTGATTACAAGGATCAAGCACCACTTGATCCAGATGACGAGTANGCTACATTTCGCCTATAGTGATTTTCATATGTAATTTTATATAGTCAGCCAATCGTTTTTTGACGATAACTCGCCATACAATGGGCCGATTTGGATGATTTAACCACCGTTAGATGCGTTTCGACGAGCTCTACAACTTACAATTAGTGGACATGCATTATTAACTTAGTAAGAAAAAAACGTTTAGATGGAAGCACTCCACATTTCGTCATTCTCCAGTTGATAGGTGAATTATCAATTAAGCAAGTCATATGATATACAAAATCATAACATGTAGTCCTGATTTGATTGGCCCGTGGTCACATGATATGCATTTATAGAGGGATTTATATAGATGGGCCAAGAAAATAGTATGCATATGCAGAATAAAGAATATGCACTTATTTATTAAGCCCGTCAATAGGCCAGACAATTAATATGCATTTAAAGAGGTTATGCGTTTAGGGGGGATGCATTTAGAGAGGTCTGACTGTAATATAAAAAATAAGATTCACTTTAGTACTTAGCTAATAAATGAAAATATATAATATTATTATACAGAATAATGGGGAATTGTTTAAAGTAATAAGTATAGTACATCCATGCGCTTAGGGTTGTTAAAGCATACCTGACAACTTACTTTATACGTAAATCACCTGTAATAATTTATCTGGCCCATTTGTAGTTACAATATAACTTTAAAGCTAAACAAATCATGAGACATTTTTTACAGCATTAACATCAACTTGCATCAGATCGGAGTTTGAATGAGTTTCATTAGATTTAAATTAATTTAACTGTTAATACAAATAATAATAGGACACACAATATACGTCGATCGACTTAATAACTTACCGTCAGTTACAATAACATGGTAAAATACGGTAAATTTACATGTAAATTAACAACTCTATTATGCTACTGGAACTTCGTATGTTGTTAAGATATTTTTTAAAGATTCATTATGATTATATGTAATTAATTATAATGTATATATTCTATTTATAAATCAAAAGAATGTTAATACGATTCAATTTTCTGTAGTTAGTTTACTTAATTTGCTAATAGGTAGTCTTATCACTTCTGATACATAACACATTATATAATAATTTAAAAAAATTTATAGTTAATATTTAATCTAATAATTTTTATTTTAAACTATAGTTTTAGGATTATATATGTTATAACAAGATTGTTAAAACGCACCACTGGTGTTCAACGCCAGTATGAAGATCAATATCAAAAAAATAAACAAAAAAAATAAACAAAAGTTAAAACTAATAAATATTAAGTTAGAGTTGATAGTTAGGGTTAGGGTGAGGCATAGTATATAGTAAAATTTCACAAGGGATTTTTTTTTTTTAAAAAAAAAAAAGGTGGCTTCATAGATAAAATTTTGAGTTAGAAGGTATTTTTTAAAAAAAAAACCAAAACAACAAAAATTTTATGTTACACCTGATCTTTACATTACACTGCATTTAAAAATTTAATTGGTGAAAATTATTGTGGTGTTGAACACCAGTGGTGCGTTTTAGTAATCTTGAATTTTTTTAAAATTATTAAAAAACTTTGGTGTAATAAAAGTTTAAAGTTTTTGTTTTGGAACTTTTACTATAGAATTTTTTCTTTAGGTTTTCTTAAATTTTATATGTTCCTGTCTATAAAAAAAATTTTCACTTCTAATACAAGTCTTAATTTTTACAAGTAAATTATATAAAGTCAAATAATGAAAGTTGTCATCCTTTATATAAACTACAATATTGTATTAGAAACTATATTTTTAAACCCAATATTTAAAGAATTCGCCAAGATATTGTAAAATATTTTTTTGGTTAAAAAATTTCTTTAAAATTTAATATTTTCAGCTTATAAGCAACATAAACTTTTTGTCATAATATAAATTTAAATAATTCAAAAATATAATCTCTGTTTTTAAATATTATAATACCAAATTTTATTTAAATATCTTAAATGATTAAAAAAATAGATCAGAGGTATATTTATAGTAATTATACAGGCAAATTTGCCTGCGAAGTAGTACAAACTAAGGGATAACTAAGCCAATATAGTTAAGTTAGGGTTAGGGTTAGTTAGAGTTAGGGTTAGAGTTAGGTTAGAGTTAGGATTAGGGTTAAAGTAGGGTTAGAGTTGTGATTGGTTAGGGTTAAAGTTAAAATCAAAATTACTACAAAATTGCGAGAGGAGCATTTTTTGTTAGTAACACAACAGGGTTATTCTAGTAAAATCACGAGTTATTAACAATTTTATAAAATGTGGTTATAGTAACCACGACTACAAACTTATTAATTCTATAAATTATACTAATTTAAAATTTTAAAATTTATAAAAATTTTATTTTATAAGGTAAAAAGGGTTAATTTGACGAATAGGGATAATTTGACGAATTAAAAAAATTAGCTATATCTTGTGATCCAGTGATCGGATTTGATGTTTTTTATACCATTTGAATTCTCTCTTCGAGACTATTCAAATAGTATAAAAATTATTCAAACCCAATCATGGGATCACAAACTACATCAATTCATTATAATACTCTTAGTTATATATGTTCTGTTCTAAATCGCATCACAAAAGCATAAAGGCCAATTTAGTGCACGAATAGGTTTTATGACAAAATAAGCTAAGATGTTATTACAGCATCTGTTTATAATAATAAATACCCAGTAAATTTTCATGCATTTGTTAATTTTTAATTTTTCAATTTTTATAATTTTTATCCCGTTATTATTTGAAACAAATATGCAACCAGCTTATATTAATAGAGGTAAAAAAATTCATGCTGCACTTAAAAAATTAGATGATAACTCTACCGGGTCCAAGCCCCAAAGTATTAATAACTTGGTGAAAGACTTTGGTTTTTCAGAAGCTACTCTTTAGCAAGTAGTTAAAAATAGTAGTTCCCCTCAATGTCCAGGTGCACCCAATGTTCTTACCAGTCATGAAGAAAACCAGCTTATTGGTTATTGCATTAATATGCAAAAACTCAAGTTTGGTTTAGCAAAAAGCAGTATTAATCATTGTGTACTAGAAATTTTGCGATTAAATAAGTCTGTGCATCCTTTTGGCAAAAATGACCAGGTCAAGACTGGTGGAAATGTTTTCATGAGGGACCACCCAGAATTATTGTTTTATATTTCTCAAAATTTATTACAAGTACAAGCACAAAAAGCAAATAAAACTATTGTAGATGACCATTTTAAAAAACTTAAAAAAATTATTAATGAGAATTTTCTTATGAGAGCACACATATGAAATATGGACGAAACTGGATTTGTTATTGTACCTAAATTAGTAAAGGTCATAGCAAAAAAAGGCTCAAGATAAATTTATAAAATTGCGCATGGGAATTCTTATGACCATATTTTAGTTGCATCTACAATTTCGGCTGCTGGGTCTAATATCCCATCTTTAGTTATTTATAAAGGAATTTATACAATTTCTGGTTTACTAGAAGGTGCACCACCAGGTATCATAAAGGTTTTACAAGTATAGGTTACATGTGCGAAGACCTTTTTTAAATGTATTTTGATTATTTTATTAATTTGATTCCTCTAATCCGACCAGTATTGTTAATGTTAAATGGGCATAAAAGTCACATTAGTTATATGGTTGTCAATTTTTGCTATAACAATAGTATTCTTCTTTACACGCTCCCACTACATACTACACACGTCTTGTAGCCATCAGAAATTCCTTTCACAAAAATAAAACAAAAATTTAATAAAGGCTATGAGAAATATAGTAATGAAAACAATGGAATGGTAGTGACAAAACGAACCTTCGCAGGAGTTTTTGGTTGTATCTTTTTTGAAACTTACATGCTACAGGCTATTTGTTGCCTATAAAGCGATGGGAATTTGGCTATTTGACCTGAAAGCTGTTAGTCCTGACTGTTTAGACCCTTCATTATTAACTAAACAATTTAATATTTCACCTTCATGTAGCTAACCTTCTGTAGAACTTGTCGAACTGCCTTTACAAATTCAAATTTCTGCAAATTCAAATCATAAACATTCCACCTGAATGAATGTTAATGCATTGGTTGAAGAAAATATAATGCTTAAGAATGAAACCAATTTATTGAAGTCCCAAATTTCTTCAATAAATAAAGAGCTAGATACTTATAAAAATCCTGGGACATGCTCTCTTTGTTCAGTTCTCAAATACCCGGTATTTTGTACTTTTGTAGAAAGTTCGCAAATTACTACAGAAGACCGGCCAAATTCTGATTTTCCTTTTTTGAAAAAAAGAAAGACACTTCCTTTTTCCCAACTTCTTATTAGTGAAGAAAGTTGGCGTCAGTTAGGGAAGTTAAACAAGGAGAAGGAACAAAAATCAGAGGAAACAAGGCAAAAAAAAGAAGCTGTAGCCCAAAAAAAAGCTGAATGAGAGCTACTTTTGGTACAAAAAGCTGAAAAAAGAGCCCAGAGAACTCATACAAGTAAAAAGGTTGCTAAAAAAAATAGAGAAGTAATTTTTTTTATTTATAATTCAAAATTCATCAAATTACTATTTGATCGTAAATTTGCACCTTTTAGATACTGTATGCAAAGTGATCATTTTTATACTGGTTTGTTTAGTTATGCTTTTGTTTTTTCATAGATCTATTCTAAATATAGCATAGATTCATGCCTTTAAATATCAAAAGTATTATATAGATTAATAAAAAGTTTACTTGATTACATTGTTAACTTTGTCAAATTACCCCTATCTACCTTATATAAAATATTATTAAAAACGTTTTGGTCTTAGAAATTATATATAGTTTGCATAATAAAAAAAAAATTAAAATTTAATAAAGATATAATTTAACGATATTGTTATACAAGATTACTAAAATGCACCACTGGTGTTCAACACCATAATGATTTTTACCAATCAAATTTTTGAAGTGCAGTGTAATGTAAAGATCAGGTGTAACATAAAATTTTTGTTGTTTTGCTATTTTTATTTATGAAACTACCTTTTTTTAAAAAAAATTTCTTGCAAAATTTTACTATATACTAAGCCTCACCCTAACCCCTAACTATTAGCTCTAACTTAAAATTTATTAGTTTTAATTTTTGTTTATTTTTTTGTTTATTTTTTTGATATTGATCTTCATACTGGTGTTGAACACCAGTGGTGTGTTTTAACAATCTTGAAAAAATTTTATAATAAAGTTGATAAAACAGAACTAATATTATTATTTTTACTTAGAAAGTATATAGCTAAAATTAATATTTAAGGTTTTATTTAAAAAATTTAAAATTTTAAAATTTTTGCAGGCAAATATGCCTGCATAACAAATTAAGGGATAGACCCTGGCTACTGTAACCTATGGTTACAAATACAGTATATTAATCTAATTTATAAACTAAATTCTAGTAAATATAAAAATATTATAAATTTTAATCTAAATATACATATATAACAAGTTAGTAAAATTATAATTACAAAATATTAATTAATATCAGCTTAAAATAGAAGTTAAAAAAATTATTTTTTATATTTATATATAATTAAAATATTTAAAATTTACAATTTATAAATTTTTTAACATTTTCAGCCTAAAATAGATATTAAATGTTGTTGGATTTTGATAAATTTAGCAAATTGTGATATTGCAGGTTAATATTTAAAAAAGATCAAAATGATTATTAGTTAGGGTTAGAGTCTGAACTAGTATTAATATTAGATTAGAGAGTGCATATATATATGCAAAATTAAGCACTAAAAACTTTTAATTAAAAGCTCAAGACTAGTTTACAGAATGAAATTTCAAGTTATTTAAAAATTTTGAATTTTTTTGTAATTTTCTAATTTTTTGTTTATTTTGTTATACAAGATCATGTAATTAAAAGCCCAAGACTAGTTTACAGAATGAAATTTCAAGTTATTTAAAAATTTTAAATTTTTTTGTAATTTTCTAATTTTTCGTTTATTTTGTTATACAAGATCATGTGATCTAATTGGCCAATCATATTAACTTGTGATATAGCAACCTGTGATATTTAACAACCTCCTTAAATTTAATATAAACTACTGGTAGTAATTTTTATATAGTAAACTAGGTTAAATTAATGTTTTATTTTTTGTTATAATTTTTTTTACATAATAACTTTAGTTGAAATTTTGCATATTTTTTTTAGCTACTTGCATAATAGCACAAAAATACTTAATATTGATTGGTTAATCTTTAAAAATATTAAAAATTAATCTTTGTAATTTTTTAATTTTAAAAATTGAATATTTTAATTTTTTTTTATATTAGAGGGAACCCCAGGTATAGTTCCTGCCCCAAACTTTATTAATACTTAAGTAAATTAATATATTGCCGAAGTACATACATATTATATACAAGTATTAGAACTAGGACTTTAGGTAATACAACCATTTATCTATGGCTAAACCCCACCAGAGCCTTCTATATTCCCATTTATATGACTGACCTGGCTTGTACGTCCCTCTCTAACCAACAATTGGTATTCGTATGTCCGCCACTTTACCCACACTACCTAGTATTATCACTTCCAATTTGGTGTATGTTGCCAGGTAGGCGAGTTCGTATCTCAAGCCATGCAGCTGCCTCTACCACATTGGGTAAGTATCTCAAGCATGCATGCTGCCGCAAATAGCCAGGTTCTAGCAACTTCGGGGCCCAGGATTTAACGTTCTGAATTCGGTAATGTGCAAACGACTGGACTTCCTTCTATGGTGACGATGTAACCAGACTTGTTTCACAAATGCTTCCAGTACTAGATATAGTTGGATGGCATCATGAGGCTCAGGGGGACCCTATTACCACTACATGCACTTGTACCAGCTATACCCGTATTGGTGGCCAAGTACTTCTTAGCGTCCAAAGACTCCCATATGGGTACGCCCAGAACCCATTGGGTCTTGACACGTACATGCCTCCATGCTTCCACCTCTTACTGGCTAGTGAGTTCCGTTTGCCCTTACAGATTCATTCTGATCCCCAGTACTCACATCCGACCCTTCCTCCAACCTTTACTGATCTCTCCCAAACTACCAAACCAGTTAGCCCGGAAGGATTGGTCGACCCGGCTTTATGTGCCTGACGGACTTCCTCTCCTTGGTATCTAATTCTGAAACATAGGTCCTTTTCCTCCGGTACAACTCCGGCAGCCAGATTGGTGTTTCCTCTTGCCATAGGTTTTTTCCGTCTGGTTCTTTGGTCTCCAGCTGAAATCCCGGTCTTATGTAGTACCATTAGAAGATCTTCCTTACCTCCTTGCTTGGGACTTGCCAACCGGGTTTCAATTGTTCCGGTCCCTTGAATTTGTCTTTGTAACTTACACAACTGCGCTGATGCTCCCATTCAAGATGGTAGTACTAAGGTTACAGGTAATATATCTGACCGATCGATGAACAAATATTACCATAACACAGGCCTATTTTTCAATTCGTCTCCAGTGGGATTTGAACTCTAGACCTGTCGCCTGGGGGTAACAACCAGACAGCTTTTCTATGTCACCACACCCTCTCTACTTTAATTTTTTTTAAAAAAATATTAAATCAAAAAATAGTAAATTTTTTTTTACAACTAAGTTATGTGTGGAAGCACCGCCGGCGCCTCTTAGAAAATACATTTTTAAAATAATAGAAGGTCCTGAAAAATTATCATTATAATGATTTCATTAATTGCTACAAAATAAAATTAGGTAGACTGTGTGATGCAGTCGTGCTAAAACCTGAAATGTTATACATATAAGTGCATCTTAATATTATAATTTTTTGAAATAGAATATATTATCTACATTATTCTGTTTTCTTTTTAATGATAAATGTAGGTCACATAAGCAATAATGTTGCCCAAACCTATATAGTTTCAGATTGACCGAAACTGAAATTGTATTACCAGTTTCAGGCATGACCTTCTTGGCTGAAACTTGCCAAAAGACTCGAAACTATAACAATACTCTGAAACTGTACTAAAACTCCGAAACTGGTTTGCTAATAAATTCTAATTAAAAATATATGAATTCACATTAATATACTGTATAAATACTCTATTCCTAAATTTTGTCTCACATATTTAGTTACAAAATCAAATTTTCTTAAATGGATAGCAGTTGCATATATTAAAGGTGGATAAAAAGTAAAATTCTGGTTATTTCCATAGTAAGAAATAACTGAAAATTTACTTTTTATTCCTGCCATTGCATATATGCACATACCCCATGAACCTTACCTAAAAACTTTCATCATGCTAAACTTCCACCCGTAAAAGATTTATTTTAATTGCTCAAGATTGGATAAATAAATCAAGTACAATTTTTTTGTCACATGTTTATTAGATCTCAAAATATTACGGATTAAAATTTCATATGATTTTATTTAAATACACAAAAGTTATATGCAAAAGTTATATACAAAAAATCTGAACTTGGTTTTCTTTATTGAACCGAAAATTGAAATTCAATTTTTTTTTTCTGAACAAAAATTTAACTAATTGCATTTTAATGCTTTATAGGATATCCCTTAGCATTAATGCAAGCAACAACCTGACCATGCATGCTAAAGATCAGCTAATGGCATTAAGCTCTTTAAGATCATCAGGACTTGGCTTTCGGCGAACAGACTCTTTACTTTAGTCTAAAGATTTTCTATAGAATTAAGATCTGGGCTTTTGAAAGGCCAATCTATTACTCTAATTTAGTTTTTTTTTACTAAATTTCTTTATATCCGTATGAATATGGGGTCTTGCATTATTTTGTTGTAAGATTGAACCTTAATCTTTTGTTGATGTAAATTTTTTAGAGTTGGCAAAATGGCAAAAATACCGATCCTGATGAATCATTTGTACTGTTTTTAATGATATGAAAAAAAAACTGATTTACATACTATTTATTCTCTTAAAGGATTCTTGAAATCAATTATCATAGCAATGCTTGGTTATAATAAAATCATAACTCATAATTATTCTATAATATTGGTTTTGACTTACCAAAATATTGATCCTTAAAATAATATAGCACCTATCTACATGTCCATGAGATTATTCAAGGCATATAATTAAGAGAGCTAAAGAAAGTAAAGAATTTTTAGCAATAAATTATATCTGTACTATAATCAATTAATTATTACCGAATAGCCGCAAAATAACCTGCAGAGTGTAATTTTAAAATTTGTCCTAGATTAAGTTTAAGATAAGGTTGCTGGCCGTAAGTAATAATTATGGACATTACGGATTACAACCTGGGTTGCAACCTTAATTACAACTCATGCCCAAAGTTGTAATGTGCTGTATTGCCATAAAATGCCATAATAGTTGTAAGTGACATAATAGTTGTAAGTGCCATAATAGGTTGTATCATAAATGCTTGCAACAATCCGGTTGGCTTACTAGTATTTCCAATAAGGTAGCTGCACGACGTTATTGCGCAAAACCAGGAACAGAAACTTAATTTTATATTTAACAAGATGGAAAATCAGCACTGATATAGATAATACAAATGGAACATGAATAAAACAAGTAAGAACAAGTTATATACCAAATCTAGGAACAATATGGTAAAGTCGATAGCTATACAGAGAACATATGTATGTAATAGCGCATAAATACAGAAATCAGAAAAATAGATTATGAGGAGGGAACATCCAATTAGATGCACAGAATTGTACATATCACATTTCCTACCAGTAAACATACTCTGCATACTTTGTACTCTGTTTCTGGTACTCTTTAACGCATTCCGTTCCTGGTATAAGAAAAGAAGTTGATAGTATTTGCAATCTGAATTTCAGAGCCTAAAAACTTATTGATGAAGTTAACGTCTGGCTGATAATTTTGCTATAGACTTGGTTGGCTAGCATTGCCAAGTTCCAATGGATCCAACCCAAAACTCTGGGGAGCGCCCTGTAAAGAATATTAAAATTCACGAAACATAATTTGGATCGACAAATTCTTGATTAAGCCTTTGACAATCAGTGATTATCAATTTATCAGCCTGACAAAAAATCTGAGGGAAAAAAATCAAGTATTCAGTATTGAAGTCTATAAATTTATATCGGATCACTAATTTTTGTACCTAGAAGTATTATTTTTACTATTGTTTGTTATTGCATCTTTGATTTTTGAATTTATGCGCTCATTTGTAAATTTATATCTCATACAGCAATAAAACATACGAACGTGAAAAATAATTATTGGATAATGAATATATCATGCGGATCAATCAATTATAAGATTTTGCGTACAGAGGCTGTTCAAATGCCGGTACGTATCTTTTATAGTATCATTCGGGGTGCTACACAGAGTCACAATAACGAATAACCCAATCAGATGCCCAGATTTGTACAGAACACTAGCATACTGGCATATCGAACGATTTTATGAAAGTTATAAATTACCCATAATGTAAAAAAAAAACAAGTTGCATTACCATTGCTGGTCTTGTGAAAAAAATCGATTAAGACTAGGGATGTTAAGTAGTTTGACTACTTTAGTTTTTACAGTACAATTTATATGTAACCAGCTAGTTTGACTAGGTTCGTTACATATTAATTGTGCAGTAAAAACTAAAGTAGTCAGACTACTTAATATCCATACTCGCGTGGCATTTCCCACACCATGCTTTTGTGTGACAATATCTAAATTTGCTATTATACAGGTTTTAGTCTCAATTAATATTTCTAATTTAGTGCGACCGTACCAAGCCACTACTTATTGCCATTATGGCTATTACAACCATTACAACCATTACAACCATTACAACCATTACAACCATTATACCTATTACGACAATTATGTCTATTACGACTATTACACCCTTTACGGCAAATCATTACAACTTTAAGGTAAAAGGTTGCGACTTTACAACTTGGCCAAACCTATTATAGCATGCAACCTTAGTTTAAGAGTAGAGTTTACCCTATATCGATCACTTGTAGATCACTCATAAATCATGTGATGTGATTGGCTAGTTTCGCATTGCCACCCGCAAAATTTATTTATCACCCGCAAAATTCATTAACCTTGTAAGTAAATTTTTAATATACCAACTTAGTTAATATAAGTTTTTTTGATATTTTGATAAAACAAGTATTCAAAAACAGGTTTAGTGATATTTTATCATGTTATATTTATTTTTATGTAACTCATCCATAGTGATTGTGTTGTGTAATCTGATTTACATAGTAGAATCATAATTAGTAATATAAAAATGATCTACATATACTCTACCTTTAATTTGAGACATTATTCTTAATAACACTTATGGGTGTTATTTCGTGGCTACACGGTAGCTTTATGTGTTTGAAAGTAATGACTATAGACATACAGTGCAAGAAATTTAAAAAATAAAATTACACCTTATAAGAGACAAAATATAAACAATGAAATTAAATACTTAAATTTTATTGAAGTCGATAATTTAATTTTAATATGTAACTTGATTATAGATCACAAATTGTACCAAGCAGATAACCAAATACGTATGTAAATTCATATTTCTTAAATTTAGTAATGGTACCCGGGTTATCTGCAGATAGTCGGATATCCGGGTTGTGAACTCAGCTATCCAGATAAACCTACCTGCATAATACCAGATAAAATATCCGGATAATATTCGAATAATATCCAGAAAATACCTCACAATAGGAATTTAAAAAAAAATTTTTTTTTAGAAAATTAGGTTAGCGGGTTATGCAAAACGAAAATTAGATATTTATTATTTTTCTTTTTTTTTGTTGATTTTTTTTTGCCGGCCTGATGAAATGATAGTTACTGATTATCAAAGGTATTAATAGGCTATACTTAATGAGATGTAGTGATACAAATCAATAAAAATTTTTTAATCGATTAGTCGATAGACCATTTTATCCAACTAATCAATTAATCAATTTTTTTTTAACTAATCGATTAGTTGGCAATTAATCAACTAATCGATTAATCGATTAGTTGACTAATCAATTGACCAATCGATTAATTGAATAAACGAAACTTGGTAAAATATACGTAAAATAGCAACTGAAAACAGCTGGGTTGACATTCTTATATGATCAGTTGATTAAACGACCAATTGACTAATCGATTAATTAGTTAATTAATCAATTAGTTGGCCAATCAATTAATCGATTACTGTAGATTCCCAAAAATAAGCTACTCCGAAAATAAGCAACCCCCTGATTTTTTTCAAAATTTTCAAAAAATGCGTTGGCAGTTGCTATATATAAAACTTTTTTTTTACTAAGTAAACTTCAAAAAGTCGATTAAGTAAAGTTGTTCAGCGCATAAAAATACACTTATAGTAAAAATTTGGCGTCATTCGGACAACTTTTTATTAGTACATTTTTTAATTTTTCTAAAAATTCAATAGTTTGAAAATAAACAACTTACTCATTTTTTCGTGTAATTTTTTGCCCAAAAAAGGTTGCTTATTTCCAGGACTATAAGGTAGTCAACTAATCGATTAATCAACTAAGTTTGGTCTGTAAAATTCAAATCGATTAGTTGTCAACTTTACAACTAATTGATTAATTCGATTTTCAATTTGTATTACTAATGAGATGAAACAAAATCAGGTTTTGAAATTGACATGTGTTATTTCTCGATTTTTGCTGATCGTAGAAATTTGTAAGACCACAGCACTACTGTATCTACTGTATATTTTATAGGATTTAGGCCCGAAAAGGGTTTTACTAAATTAAAGTTCGATTTGAACAGAAAAGCGATCTAAAGTAATAGTATTTAATTAACTTTACCTGGGTACATCGGGTAGGATTTTTTTCTGGATATATCCATAGATCACCTAGGTAACCCGCAGGTTTACCTGTCGGATAACTGGGTAGCATTTTTTGGATCAGGTACCATCACTACTTAAATTATCAAAAATTCAAATACAGATTTTATTGTTATTAATGATTTAGGATTTCAATACATATATTTTGTCTTTATAAGGTATAATTGTAGTTTTTAGATTTATTAACATATGTTTGAATTTTTTTATCCCATCAGAAATAGTGCCAAAGATCTATTAGGAACTGTATTTTATAGCAAAATGTACTTTCAAAGAATTTTAATATGCTAGACACTAGTAGCAGAAGATTTCAATGGAACAAAGAGCCCAACTCCATACCAGGAGAATCAACCCTAATACATGTGACCAGGCTACGATTCACAGTTTATTCAAACATTCAATATACCACTTTTCATGTAGTTCATACTAAACTTGACCAGGGGAATACAAAAACAAACAAAGATAGGTTTCATTAGCCCACAAAACACACTGAAAGTTCTGAACAGTCCAATCTTTGTGGGCAAGGCACTAGTTAAACCTTTATTGTGCATTTGCCAGGTGACAAAGGGCTTGGGACGAACAATATAGGATCTCAAATCTTCATTGCGCAACACAACAAATGGTACGTTCAGAAACTTTTTTTGTTTTGTCTCTCTTGAATTTTGAAAAGATTCGTAACTTGAGTTGTATTGAGGCGGCATTTACTGTTTTTAACCAAACCTTTAAGGTTAGTACGATCAGAGGAGGTAAGGATCCTAGTTTGTCCAGGGTGTTTGTTTTTTTTTCTTGTACTTTCAAGGTACCCAACCTATAAAACACTTTTATAACATTCCAGGTAGCAGACTTGACATAGCCAACAGTGGCTACAATAGTACGAATTGAATTTTTCTCAGATAGCCATAAATTTTGGCACTTCTTTTGTCCTTTGGTTAGATCCTTCTACTGTCCATCATTATAAAAAAAAAAAGAAGACATTTGTTTTTAGTTAATTACGCAAATCTGGTACTCCATTTTTATACTGTATGACATTGTTTAAGTGTTATGACTTATTGAAATTGCACCAAATTTTTGTTGGGCAATTAAAATCAAAAAATTGCCCTGACCACGCTTAATTTTTTTTAACAATAAGCATTAAGTGATCATCATTAGTTAGTATGGCATATACATCATGGCCATAATGCTATAATAGTTAATTCTTTAAGTAATGTTTGCATCATAGTACGTATATTCAATATTAATTTTTCATAATGGGTGACCTTTGACTATTTATACGTTTCATTTTATATGTGCAAAATGATTAGTGAAAATGTAGAAAACACTCGTGACAGATGTATTATTTTATAATAATAGGATATATTTTTTTAATTGCTAAGTAATATGTAAAAATTTAAGTTATTATATTTTTTTAAAATGTATCAAAATTATGTATTATTAATAAGATTACAATATTTACTTTTTGTATTTATTCTACTATTCATTTGCAAGTAAATATAACTTTGAATTGTTAATTTATGATTTTTATAATTTATTAAATAATATTTCTATAGTTAAATTATTTGAAAGTTATTATAATTCAATCTTATTATTGGTTTATTATAATTTGCTATTTTCTTAATACTCATTTTCTGCATATATTCTGATCATCTATTAAAGCGCAAATATATTAATTTATAATTTTATATTAATTAATTGAATTTTTAAGGATTTTATAATTATATAATTATAAAATTTTAATATTATTTTACTATTGCTATAAATTATTTAGTTATAATTATAATTTTATAATTATTAATAACAATAATATTTTTTATACCCTGGTCACCATATCAAGATTGTAGAGAATAAACTACAGTTGATACTGTCTAAATGCATACTATATAAATGCATGGGAGCAGGTCAAAATCCTGACAAACAGAATCCTGACAGGTCATAATCCCGACAAAAAAATCCTGACAATAAAAATCCTGAAAATTCCAACAACAATAAAATCATTAAATTTATTTAAGTTAGGTTAGGGTTAGGTAAGTGCCTAGAATAGGGTTAGGTGGCGCCTGGGCTAGAGTTTGGTTTAGTTGATTTTATAGTAAAGTTGCTCAAGAAAAGCTTTTTTTGATTGTTAGGATTTTTGATTGTCAAGATTTTTTTGTTAGGATTATGACCTGTTGGGATTTTGTTTTTCAGGATTTTGACCCAAACCCAAATGCATATACTGTCAATTACATACTATTATTCATTTTTCAACTTAGTTACTAATTATAAATGCATAATTCTCTATTTGCATAATGCGTAAAGAATTTTTATTTTTTTTATTAACAAAATACAACTTAATTGCATAAAAATATTTCAAAAAAATTAACTTTAAATATGAATAACACTTGATTTAATGATCTGTTTTATATAATTTAACTACCACAATGATCAGCTTACTGAGACAATACTAATGGGCCCAAAATAGTTAAAACCCAATTACAGAATTATGAAATTGTTAATAATTTTTTTTTTGTTAAAGTGTCTATCTTGGAACTTAGGAAATTTTATTCAAAATATTAGAGCTGTTGGTGTTCCAAGGGAGCCACCTATTTGTTACATTGATGAAGATACAACTAGCCACACATACAACTTTTGGTTGTCTAATTTAAGCAGTTCGCCCAAAGGTTTTATCTTGCAGGTTCCACAATAGCTACCATACCTACAACCCAACTATGTGATTGCCTATTTAAACTCTCTGATTCCTGTCCCTCCTGCCAACCCATCCTGTATCACTGAAACAGGCCTATTACATAAGTTAGTTAGCCAGTTCTGTCACTGTCCTTAGAACTTAGCCAGATATTCCTGGTCCTGTTCTTCTTAGTGAAAAACTTGGTAGAGCAGTTCCCGTCCCATACAGGTATTACCTATACTTTAGTAACTTATACATTCACCAAGGCAAACAACTTGCAGCCAGGAGATACATCTGTAACTGCTACTATTTCCTACTCCTGCCCTTGTAAAGTTTGCTCTGACCCAGTACCCGCCATTACTTTTCTACTGGTCTTTCATTGATATATCCCAGACTTCAAACCCATTGGCCTGAAAGGATCAATCTATCTAGCATTAGATGCCATTATGTTTTTTTTCCCCCTGGTACCTACTTCTATAGCATAGGTTCTTTTCCTCCTGTATGATTCCAGCAGCCAGGGCTAAAAAAGAACTCTCTTTTTGGGTTTGGCTCTTCAGAAAAAGAATTCATTACTATAGAAAATATAGTAAAACAACAATTCTGAAGTTTTTTGTTAGAAGATACAGAAGCTTAAACAGAATTAAACTTTTGATCAGATATATTATTCTCTAAAGTATAACTCTTATGCTCTTTATAAGTTTGGTACTCTTGATTTTTCTTCTTGGGCTTTCAAAATTTTACCAAAAAGTGGGAAATTCAGCTTACTTCCTTCAAAAGATTAACAATGCTTACTTTATTCAAATTGGAAAAGCATCTATCTAATAGAAATCAAGTCATAAATATGTTTCAGATTCAATAAAATAAACAATAAAATGACATGTAAGTTATTTTGAAAAAAATTTAATACCAATTTTTTTTAAAAGGTTCTTTTAAGTACAAGGTTTTCTACAAATATTCAGATTTTTTATGTTTTTATTTACCCATTTTACATATAATGCATAAATGGATGTAAAGTAGAGACTTATTTGTTTAGTATATTATATAATTTTTATAATTTAGTACAGGTTTAATAGTATACTTTTCAGTTCTGTCATTGCTTTTTTTGGTTTTTTTTTTTTTTAACCTTAAGTAGATATGCTAATTTTTTATTAAGATTCTTGTATTTATATTATGCATCTAGATAGATTAATTAATATCTAAGTTTAGTATTACCTGGCCACCCAAATAGTATTTAATGCAACCTGCTATACTACTCTATTATAAAAACCTTATTACGAAACAGATGACTTGTTTAACTACTTAAAGTTCAAATAAAAGAGTTTTTCCTTCTATAACAAGCTCCTATATATTTTCTTTCTTCCCCTATACTTCTTACTCTTATATTTCTACACACCTTGTTAAGATTACTAACCTTTTCCCAATCTTTCTTGTCTAGCCTTTAGGACAAAGAGTATTTAGATCCAAACCTATATAAACAAAGAGATTTTAGAAAATTAAAGAAAATAGAAAAAGGGTGTAATACTAAAAAACCTACATAAACTTCAAAAATAAAAAAATATAAAATGAGAACAGATAAAAAGACAAAAAGAAAGAAAAAAAATTGACATTGTTTATAAGAACTAATTTAAAAATTATAAAGACTGCGTAAAGTATTTAACTTTACCAAAGTACTATATTTACATATAGAAAAGAAGAAACAGAAAGAAGACAATCTATGCATGATATAAGAAATTTTATTTTAATATTCTCTCTAAGAATCTTATATGTTTATATCCATGTATTATTCATTGTTTATTTCAGACAAACCAAAATGCACTTATGACTTAATTCTAATTTGGTAGACATTATCGAATTTGGAAAGAATAAATACTGCTACTACTAATCTTTTGGAGGGGTAAGCTAGATTCTTTACTTTTGATGAAGTTTGAAAAGTTCAAAGGTTCATAGAAAAATAACATAATAGCACATTTTAAAATTAAACTCTAGGTCTATGTCTACTACTTTTTTGCTCAATAGTGCCAAAGTCTAACTGGGAGCACTTTTTTATCAAGTCTGTCCAAAGACATTCTAGGTTCTTTCTTCCTGTCTTGTTTTAGTTATTTTAGTAGTGCCAATTTCTATTTTATGTGTTAAATATTAGTTTTTCATAAGTTGGTCTTCTTGAAAAATTTGGTACAGAGAATCATTAGACAAAAGTGCTATTGTTCTTTTGCTTTTTCTTCTATGTCTTCTGTTTATTTTTTATATACTTTTGGTTATTCATTTAGATTAAGATATTTTTTGTTCCTTTTATTTTCTTCTTTTATTTTTTTATTTCATTTTGTTTCTTTTTGAATATGATTATCCTATCTGGTAGCTTAAGTAGGAAGAATCTAAAAGAGTTAGTTTTTGACAGGGCTGATGAAGGTCCCTAATTCAGTAGATTTTATATCTATGGGAGTTAGTGTACCAGGTCACATCTGGGCATGGTTATTGCAGCCAGATAATATTGGACTTGCAATTGGAGGGTTTTCTATATATATATAAAATTTTAGCTAATATATGTAAACTTATTAATATAGTACCAGCAAGACTGTCAAAGAAATAAAAAAATACCAATTTTTTTTTATTTTAATTATGCAAAGTTGCAAAATTTAAATAACAAAATTTTTTTTATTATAATTTTGCAAAGTTGCAAAATTAAAATAAAATTATTTTATTTAGTTATGTAATTTTCAAGATACTTTTGCTCAAAATTTCTAAAAATGCCAAGTATTAATTGATCATATTTTAATTGTAGACCCTGGATCTACGTTAAGGGTCCTCCTTCGCAAAATCGGTGGGCACGTGACTCACGTGATCGAATTTGATTGGTCGATCGTGGGCCATGGCCTTTAATGTAGATATGCTAATATCTTAAAATTTTGTGTAATTTTCACTTGCGATTTCTGATTTCTTAAAACTCCGATATAACCAGTTCTGCAGTTATTGGAGTAATTTTAAGAAATCAGAAATCATCTAGAAATCGCAAGTAATTTCCATCTGCAAAATTATGCAAACCGCAATAATAACAGTTGTCAAATTTTAGCATAACTATAATTTTTTCAAACCCTAAAGCTAACTTTTACTCTAACTTTAAGCAGGGTTGATTTTTTTTATAATTTATATATTACAGAAATTTGTAATTTATACTTGTATATAATCATTATATGTAGACTAATATATTTCTAAAAAATTTTTTTTTTTAAAAAAAAAAAAAACAAAAAAATATATGTTTTATTTTAGGCTAAATTAGATTCATTTGAATCTGCTTTGGATTCAAGTGATAATAATCCAGGTTTATTTGAAACGACTTTGGGCTCAAGTGAACCAAATTCTTATTAAATGAACCCAAACCGAGTTCATTTGAGCCCAAGCCGGTTCACGCCGGGTTCATTTGATCCTAAATTAGGCTTGTAAAAAGCAAATTAGAATCTTTTTCCCAAGCGGCGCCCGAGTTCTGAGAACTTTACTGCATTTTATTTTTAACATTTTTTATGCGGACCTACTTTTTTAGCAATTATATAAAAATAATTTTGCAGGAAATTATTTGTGTAACATATTAAGAGATAACTTTCTTTTTAAACATTTGAAGTTTCTGCAAAGGCCGTTCATCTTAATGCCAGGCTAAATAATGTGCATTGCAGCTCTTTCCTTTCCATAGTCAAATATATTGATGTAGCAGTACGTACATAATTCGGCTCTTTAATATTTGCACATATATACTGCTATGTGTTTTCTTTCGCTTTAGTTCTTTATTGCATAAAATGGAAATCGAATTCTTTAAAAAACTTTCTGGCGATTTAACAAATCTTCTTAAAAATGGTGAAGATTCTAACGTAATAATTGAAGTCGATCAAATGCCGAACTGTCAAATCTTTAAAGCGCATTCAATTATTTTGAATTTTCGATGTTCTTATTTTCGCAAAGAATTAACTAAAACAAGTTATGACAAAATGAATCTTAAAAAAATTCGTATTCCACATATTTCTGCTAATGTTTTTGAAATTATTATTAAGTAAGCTATAATAATAATTGTCAATATACATTTTAAAATTTGTAATTATCATTATTTAAAATATGATATTAAGTGTCTTCTTCTTAAATAAAATAGTTATATTTATGGTGGTATGGTTTCATTTGATAAAGTCCATGCATCTACAATCCTCGGTCTTTCGGCTGCTGCTAACGAATTTGGCCTTGAAGAATTAGTTAATATTGCGCAATCACAATTGATTGAGAATCATACATCGTGGATACGTCTAAATTTTGCTAGAGTTTCTAAATTATGTTTTGAAAGTGATGATTTTAAAATTTTACAAGAATTTTGTAGTGAAATTATTGCTAAGACTCCAAGTGTAGTTTTTAATTCCGAAAACTTTGAGAATCTTTCTGAAAAAGCTTTAATTGCTCTTTTAAAACTTGAAAACTTACAAATGGAAGAAGGAAACATTTGGGATCATGTTATTCGTTGGGGAATCGCTCAGAATCCCAACCTGGATTCTAATCCCACTCAATGGTCTGATGCAAAATTCTTGACTTTGAAAACCACTCTTAAAAATTGTCTACCTCTTATCCGATATTTCCAAATTACTGGAGAAGATATTATTAAAAAACTATATCCGTATCAACAAATCATTGAACCTAATTTGTGGAAAGATCTTATGACAAAATATGTAGCCCCAAGTATGCCTATTACTTCGACTGTTTTACCTCCTCGCAAATTCTCAAATACTGAATTTTCACAAAGAAATACTGGAACATTATATGGTATTAAAAGATTTATTTTTTAATGATTCATTATGATTTACATATAATTAATTACAGTACATTCAATTTTTAACTTATTAGAAGGTTAGTACGATTCAATTTTGTTGTAGTTTATTATAATTTGCAATTATTTACTTGATGCTCACCTTTGACAATTCATTAGAACGTAAATATAATATGATAGCCGCGACGCCTGCTAGTAAAACCCGCGTTGATTGGCTAAATCAGGTGAAATACGCGTTGGTTGGTCATTTAAAATATGTAAACCCCGCTTTTGAATATGTAAAATATGTAAATCAGCTTTTTAATGTGTAAAACCCGCTTTGAATATGTAAAAATATTTAAAACCCGTTTTTGAATGCGATATGATAATCTTAAAAACTTCTGAGCGAAGAGATCTTAGCAACCACTTGACCAATTCGATGGAAATTTTTTTATTTGAATCCTATGGAATCTATAGAATTCAAATATAAAAAAGCTTTCATTAAGTTTAATAATTTGTTTGCTAAGATACGTTCGCTCAAAGTTTTTTTTTAAAAAAAACAACCCATATATCAAAATACAAGCTGCGCCAAATTTTTCTAAAACTTTGAATGAAGATATCTTAGCAACCTTCTTATCAAGTTTTATGAAATTTGTTTATTTGAATTCTATGAATCCATAGAATTCAAATAAAAAAATCATGGAAGTTGATCAGGCGGTTGCTAAGATACCTTCGCTCAAAGTTTTAAAACAAAATCAAACCGTTTATCAAAATACAAATTGTGATAAATTTTTCTAAAACTTTGAGCGAAGAGATCTTAGCAACCACCTTATAAAATTTGATGAAGCTTTTTTATTTGAATTCTATGGATCTTTAGAATTTAAATAAAAATTTTTATCGAATTTGAACTGGTGGCTGCTAAGGTATCTTCGTTCAAAATTTTAGAAAAATTGACGCAGTTTGCATTTTGATAGACGGTTTGATTTTTTTAAAAATTTGAGCAAAGGTATCTTAGCAACCACCGGATCAAATTCAATGAATGAATTTTTTTTTATTTGAGTTTTATGGATCCATAGAATTCAAATAAAAAAATTTTCATCGAATTTGATAATGTGGTTGCTAAGATATCTTCGTTCAAAGTTTTAGAAAAATTTGGTGTTTTGATAGACGATTTGATTTTTTTTAAAATTTGAGTGAAGTTATCTTAGCAACTACCTCATCAAATTTAATAAAATTTTTTATTGAATTTGATCAGGTGGTTGTTGAGATATCTTCATTCACGCAGCTTGTATTTTGATGGTTTGATTTTTTTTTTAAAAACTTCGAACGAAGGTATTTTAACAACCGGCTTATCAAATTTAATGAAAATTTTTTGATTTGAATTCTATAAACCATTGAATTCAAAAAACCTCCCTCCCTTTAATTTGGTCAAGTGGTTGCTAAGATATCTTCGTTCAAAGTTAAGATTACCATATCGAATTTTACATCTTCAAAAGTGGGGTTTTATTACATTTTAAAAGCGGGTTTTACATATTCAAAGGGATATAAAGATTTACGTATTCAAAAGCGGGTTTTACATATTTCAACATGATTTAGCCAATAAACGCGGGCTTTACTAGCAGGCGTAATATAATAATTAAATAATATAAGTTTTATAACTTATTATGTAACTAATATATTATTTATTAATATTTCTATAATTAAATTATTAGCACGTAATTATGAAATTTAATTTTATTCTACTATAAATTATTTATTATAATTCTTGTAACTATTAATAATTAAAATTTTATTATTAAATTATTAGAAAGTAAGTATAAACTTTAATATATTTATTTTACAGTAAATTATTAATTGTAATTTTTATTAATCGATATTTTTTATTATTAAATTATTAGATGGCAAGTATAAATTTTTAATATACCGCATAACCGCGAAATAAGCACCCCCTGCGCGTTAATTCATTGATCTACGCGTTATTTCGAATTTCGAGACGCGTATTCGCGATATTTCGAAATAAAAGGTTGATTTCTTTAAATCGATATTTTCAAAATAACGCATGTTTGTAATTCGAATATATACTAGTACATTAACGATAAATAAACGTCAGGCGATTGTTAATTAACCAGATCGGGCATAGCTGAGTGTGAAATAAGCAAAAAAAGACGTTAACTTAAAAATCAAATAAGCATTGACTCTGTTCAATATTTCTTTTATATTAAATTGACTGTCTTGTGACTTGACTTGTGTGCGCGTTATTACGGACGCGCATGCGCATTATTTTGAACCAAATATGACGTTTTTCAGGGAGAAATTTTCGAATAACGCTCGTGAACATTATTTCGTAACTTAACAACTAACGCTAATATTTCTATAATTTAATTATTAGTACGTAAGTATAAATTTTTGGTTTATTCATTTTAAATTCTTAAATATTAATTTATAATTTATTTATTTTAAATTCTTTAATATTAATTTATAATTTATTGATTAAATAAATTATTAGATGGCAAGTATAAACTTTTAATATAATATTTATTGTAAAAAATATATTAAATTGTAATTTTTATCAATCAATATTTTTTATTATTAAATTATTAGATGGCAAGTATAAATTTTTAATATATTATTTTAAATTGTTAATTTGTAATTTTTCAACTTACCAACTATATTATCTCTATAATTTATTTATTAGTGCGTAAGTATAAATTTTTGATATATTTATTTTAAGAAAATTTCTAAATCTACATTAGTGTATAAACACGGGTATCGTGCAACATATAAAAATTTATAAAAACAAAAACCACTTAATATTAGGGTTAGGATTAGGGTTAGAGGTTAGGGTTAGAGGGTATTTTATACTAAAATTTAGCATAGATTATTTTTTGTTAGAACCCCCAAAGTGGTTTTATAAGCAAAATTTTATGATTATATCCGTGTTTCATACACTAATGTACAAATAGCAATCGTCTTATTTTAAATTCTTAAATTCAAATTTATAATTTATTCATTAATATTTTTATAACTAAATTATTAGCACGTAAGTATAAACTATCAATATATTTATTTTAAATTCTTAAGTTATAATTCTTAAAACTATTAATAAAATTAATAATAATATTTTATAATTAAATTATTAGCGAGTAAGTATAAACATTAGTAGATTTATTTATTTTTTAGTCAAAATTGTTAACTATAATTTTATTAATCAATGTTTTTATTATTCAATTAATAGATGGCAAGTATATATTATTTAAATTGTAAATTATCATTTTTATAACATATCAACTAATATTTCTATAATTTAATTATTAGTACGTAAGTATAAATTTTGATATATTTATTTTATTCTTAAATTATAAATTATAAATGATTATTTAATATTTTATTATTAAATTATTAGATGGCAAGTATAAAGTTTAATACAGTATTTATCGTAAATATCAAATGATAATTTTATTAATTATTTTTATTGTTAAATTATTAGATGGCAAGTAAAATTTAGTATATTTTATTTTAAATTGTTAAATTATGATATTTATAACTTATCAACTTAATATTTCTTTAATTAATTATTAGCACGTAAGTATAAATTTTTGACATATTTATTCTAATTTTTTAAATTATAAATTGTAATTTATTTATAATTAAATTTTTAGCACGTCAGTATGAATATATAATTTTAAAATATTAAGTTTAATTCTTATACGTAACTATTAATAATATTTTATATATAAAAATTATTAGCGAGTAAGTATAAGCTTTAATATATTTATTTTACAATTTTTATTAATCAATATTTTTTATTACTAAATTATTAGATGGCAAGTATAAATTTTAATATACTTATTTTATAGTAAATTGTTAAATTATAATTTTTACAATTTATTATCTAATCTTTCTACGGTATAATTTAATTATTAGTATGTAAGTATAAATTTTTGGTATATTTATTTTATAATTAAAGGTTATAATTTATTAATTAATAATATTTTTATTATTTATTAGATAGCAAGTATAAACTTTTAATATTATATATATTTTATTATAAATTATTAAATTGCAATTTTTATTAATATCTTTACTATCAAATTATTAGATGGTACGTATAAACTTTTAATTGTAAATTATATTAAAGTATGATTTTATTAATGATTTTTTTATTAAATTATTAGATGGTAAATATAAATATTTAATATATTTATAAATTATTAAATTATAATTTTATAATATTTTTACAATTTGTTATTAGAATGTAAGTTTAAGTTTTTAATATATTTATTACAATTTTTATAATTTTATTAACTACATATTACTTTTATTATTATTAAAAAAATTAGCTGGCAAGTATAAATTTTAATATACCTATTTAAATTATTAAATTATATTTTTATAATTATTAACTAATATTTTTATTATCAAATTATTAGATAGCAAGTATAAATTTTTATCTAATATAATATTTATTGTTAAATTATTAAATTGTAACTTTTACTAAACTAATATTTTTATTATTATTTTATTAGATGGTAAATATAAATTTTCAATAATTTATTTAAATTGTTAAGTTATAATTTTTTACAATTTATTGACTAATAATTTTATAATTTAATTATTAGAATGTAAGTATAAATTTTTAATATATTTATTTCAAATTATTACAATTTTTTTTATTAATTAAATTTTTATTATTAAATTATTTATAGCAAGTATAGATTTTTAATATAATTTATTTATTTTACAGTAAAGGGGATATTATGATGAAGTGGAGTAAATCAGATATCTCGTGATCCCGTGATCGCGTGATCAGAATTGGTCGATGATAGGAATCGTACGAGATATCCTGACTCGTCATAATATTTTTAGCTATCTTTATATTATATGAATGACGAATCGGGTTCTCCCTTCATCCTACAATCAGATTTGGATGGAATTAATACCATTCAAACTCTCTCAATAAGAGGAATCAAATGATCAAGTTTCATCCGATTCTGAACATGTGATTACGAGATAATCCAGTTCAGTCATGATCAAAATCGAATGATTTTGGTACATCGAATCAGATTGTACTAAGTTTGATCATTGTTTCATGTGATATGATCGAAAATAGATTAACTTCATCATAATACTCCTTTCTCTCTTATTTAAATTATTAATTTTATTAACTTAATATTTTAATAATTTATTTATTAGTATGTAAGTGCAAAATATTTGATATATTTATTTCAAATTCTTAAATTATAAATTATAAATTAATCATTATATTTTTATAATAAAATTTTTAGTACGTAAGTATCAACTTTAGTATATTTCTTTTAAATTATAATATTAAGTTATAATTGTTATAATATTTATGAATAATATTTTATTAAATAATTAGATAGTAAGTATAAATTTTAATATATCTATTTAAATTATGAAATTATAATTTTTTATAATCTAATAATTTTTTATTTTAAATTATTAGATGGCAAGTAAAAACTTTTAATATAGTATATAGTTAGTATAAATTATTAAATTATAACTTTTATTAATAATTAATAATTTTATTATTATTAAATTATTAGACAGTAAGTAAAATATTTATATTTTAAAATATTAAATTATAATTTTTATTAATTAATATTTTTATTATTAAATTATTAGACAGTAAGTGAAATTTTATATTTAAATTGTTATTAAATTATAATTTATATAACTTATTAACAAAATATTTTTATTAATAATATTTTTTATTACTTATTAGCAAGTGCGTATATTTGTTTTAAAATCTTAAATTATAATTTTATTGACTAATATTTTTATAATTAAATTATTAGCAAGTAAGTATAAACTTTAATGCATTTCAATTATAATTATAATAATATTTTATTTATTAAATTATTAGATAGCAAGTATAAATTTTTAATAAAATTTTTATTATAAATTATAATTTATATAATTATATTTTTATTATTTAATTTTAGATGGCAAGTATAAAAGTTTGATATTTAAAATTGCTAAATTATAATTTTTATGATTTTTAATATATATAATTTCATTATTAGAATATAAAAATTCTCTTCGTCAATCATTTACACAAAAAATTTTAAGAATTCGTCTAAAGAGGCAAAGTAGCAGTAACCTTTAAAAAAAACAATTGCCTAAAGAGGCAAAACCATTCTTTAAAAAAAAAAAACAAAAAAAAAAAAAGAACTCGTCTAAAAAAACTCTTAATTTGTCCTTTAAATTTAAATGATTTTTTTTAAACTTAAAAAAAAAAATCAAAAATCAAAACTTCAGTAATATTTACAAAATCTAGCTTTACAATCTTACACAAACTATTACTAAAACAATTTACAAAAACTTTTACTTAACAATAATGTACATTTAATCAACACAAATTTAGCTTTGTCTTGATTAGCTACAAAATTTTCCTGTTACCAAAACGATAGATAAACCCAAAAACTAAAATTAAACTATTTTTTGTCTACCAGCTTTTTATTATATCTTTACAACTTTTATTATGATTGTATTATCAAACAAGCCTTTAAAAAGAATAATAAAAACTACTCAAAGCTGCTTTTAGTTTACTTTCTAGTCATAATTCATAGCCTCATTTATTGTAAATTTATGACGCAGTTATACATTATTATGTCTCTTTTACCCATGACAATATTCTATACTTTAAATATAATCGAAAAGTTATAAGTAATTAGAAAAAAAAATTTTAGCAGACAAATAAGGTTGAAAGAACCGATCATGTCTTCCGCAGTATTTCTTAGGTCACGAGATTTATGTAAATGATTTTTTAAAGTTATTGTGAAACCAAACGTTTAACCTGTAAAAGTGCCAAAATGGAAAGTAGTACATTGTGATACGTGATAAAACATACTTTAAACAGTTTTTAGATATAGCACAAAAGTCAAACCTCGATACAGTATAACAAAAGAAGTTCGATGTAACGAAGAATTAAATTCTTTTATAAACCGGGTTTTATCTGAAAAAAAAAAAAAGAATTTCTTTTATTAATCTTTTTTATTAAAAATATTTATTTAATAAAATTTCAATTTTGTTTAAAAATAAATTGAATAGTTATATTATACCGAGACTTTATTGTGTATGACCGGAGTTTCGGCGATAATTACATCCTAAATAGTTTTTTAAAACGCATACACAATTTTTAATACTCGACATAAAATAATAAAAAAAATAAAAAATGGCAAAAGACATCAGTACCGTTGCATCAGATTTAACAGCAGTGATAGATACTGTAGAAGAAGTTTCAAAAGTTAGTGATTGTGCAACTAATTTAGTCGGAGGAATGGGAGAAACCATTAAACCTTTCCTTCCAATGATTGCTACAATATCAGTACTCATTAAAGAAATTATAGAAATATATGAAAAAGCACAATTTAATAAAAAAATATGTAATTCTTTACTTGATCGAGCGAAATCAGCGGAAGCAGCCATGAATACTTTACAAAGAAGAAAACAAGAGAATGAAGATAAATTTCGTAGTCAAGTATATTATAATAATTTCATGAAATTTAAAAATGTTTTAGAAAAGATTAAAAATTTTGCAGGAGAAGTGACACAAATTCGAGGGATTAGTAAATACATTAATGCTAGTAATATTAAGGATAAATTTTTGGAATTGACCCGTGATTATGATCAATGTATGGAAGATTTACATTTTACTTTCGTAATTGCTCAAGATGAGCAAAGAAAATATGATCAAGAAAGTTTGGAATCAGATTTGGAAGAAATGAGTGAGGTAATTATAATTGTTGTTTATTGTTACATATTAATGTGAATTATTAATATTAATCGAATATAATGAACTTTAAATATGAATATTTTAGTTTTTAAAACTATTTAGCGAGAATGTTCGAAGCGATTTAAAATTCGTTCAAGGATCTTTAAACATTCTTCACCAGGAAGTATCACTCATCAAAACCCAATTTTGTCATCCGAAAGAAAAAGAACCAATAGATAATGAAACACATATTTCAGCACCAAGAATAGACCCAAAATTCTTACAAGATATTGATAACGAAGAAAAACCACCAATAAAAACCATAGCAAATTCTAGTAACATTATGGTTGTAAAAAAATTTTATACGAAATGTGCTATAGCAGTATCATGTGAAACAGTAATTATTGAACAAAAAGAATTTCAATCACAAAAAAAACAAGGATATTTAGCGATTTTAGGAAAATTAGGAGAATGTCCAAATATTCTTAAATTTTTTGGAGTTTCAACATTAGAAGATTCTTCAACATTAAGAGAACATGAAGTATTAGTTTTCGAATGGGCCGATATGGGAAATTTAAAAGAAGTTTATGAAAAATATGATATACCTTGGAGAACAAAAATACCTATAGCCATTGATATTTGTCGTGGTATTACATTTTTAAATTCTATTGATATTTTTCATCATGATATTAGGTGTGAAAATGTTAAGGTAAAAAAAAAATTTTAACGTTATAAAAATTTAATAATACATTATTATATCTGATATTGTATATCGATTACTATTATATTATTATTAACATTATTAACTCAATTATTTACTCAATTATTTATTACCTTTGATAGATGACAAGTCGTTTGGAACCGAAATTAGCCAATTTTCATTTTGCAAGAATGTCAGGAGCTATATCAACGAATCTTGAAGACGGTGTTTTAAATATTATTCATTGGTTAGCACCAGAAAAAATGCATGAACATATGAGTTTAAACGCCAAGAAACGACGATATACGCAACAATGTGAAATTTTCAGGTACGTACAATAATATTTCACAAAAAAAAACTTCAATATTTAATTTCCGTAATTTTTGCACTGTATAAATTATAATTATTGGTTTTTTTTTGTTTTTACAGTTTTGGAATGATGTTATGGGAACTATGTTTTGAAAAGGTTCCTTACCATGGTAAAGATATGGGATATATTACAAATCACGTTACGAAAGGTGGTAGAGAAAAAATTCCGCTCTATTCCGGAGGCAAAGAAGAGAAAGAGAAAGAGATTTATACTGAATTTATAAAAATTATTAAAATGGGTAAAATTAATAATGATCATAACGTTCAAATGTTTTATATAATTATAATTAATGAATATCTAACTAAATCTTAATAACTTTAATAACTATTTTTTTTTTTTTTTTAAAGCATGGGCTCATGATCCAGACGAAAGGATTTCTATAGGAAAACTTTATATAATGCTTTCAAATATGCATAACAAGTATGTTCCTCCTGGACAAATGCCTGACCTTTTACCTAATGAAGTTTTGAAATTGAATGAAGGAACATCAGATGAACAGGTGATGTCAGATGACGAAGATCTTTATATTGGTGAAGATGAAGACATTAAAGAATCCAATGATATCGAACAAATTTTAGAAGTTGATCAAGGAATTGAACTTCATGTAACAAGAGATCCAGTCAAAAGAAAATTAGCTTGGAAATGTTTTGTAGCAAATGCAGCTAAAGGACATTCAAAAGCAATATTTTGGCAAGGTTATTATTTATGGGAAGGATATTATACAGATACAAAAAGAACACCAGAACAATCTATGGAAGATCGAAATAAAGCTCTTAATCTTTTTAAAACGGCAGCAGATGATGGTATTGCAGAAGCACAATTACGTTATTCATTCGCTTTGAAAGAATTAAAACAACTTAAATCAAGTAATGTATACGAAGAATTTATGCATTATTTGAAATTAGCAGCAGAGAATGGAAATCCGGTTGCAATGTTTAATTTATCTGATATATATATGAATGGAAAGTTGAAAGAAAAGAAAGATGTGGCAACTGGTATAAGATATTTAAAACTTGCAGCATTGAATAAAAATGAAAAGGCGATCGCGTTGGCTCATCAAAAAGGTTTAAATATTTATGATTCGAATTATACTGAGTCTTAACATGTATTATATATAAAATCGTGTAAAACATTGTATATAACATAACGTTATTAATCGTCATGTAAAAAATAACGAATGATTTAGTTTTCCTGATTAATCATTAGTATTGTAGGGAATGATTTCCTCGTTAAAATTTTGGTTAAAATTCTGGTTAAAATTTTTCTGGTTAAAATTCTGGTTAAAATTTTTGGAATTTATTAAATATACTTATCTTTTTATTATTATATATGTTTTAAAATTGTTTCATCAAAATAAAAAATTTTTTATTGTTATAAAAATACGTAATAACCTTATTTTTATACAATGTTATTTTATTAATAATCGAATGATTTTGATTGGAATATAAATTTTTTTTTTCTTGAGATTCTGTTTCTAGAATTTATTTTGAAACCGGTTTTGTAAGTCAACAGTATAAAGGTATTTACACTGATTATCATAAACATAAAAAATAAAATCGGTCCCAAACTCTACATTGTATTCGATGTGAAATAGGTAAAAATAACGTAATTTGAGTTATCAACAAGATCAACATTTCGTTTTCACATACATTATTAGACTTATTAGACTAAAAGTCGGTTACAATAGAACATGTAGTTCAAAACAAAACGACGTAAGTGGAAACGGAATTAAGTGGATTCGTAATTTTTGTATAAAACCATTTAAATCCTGTTCCCACTTACAACTAAGTTTAGATATTATGGCAAAGCTAAATGAGATATTGTGACGAATTAGAAATCATTCGATTCGTCTCATAAACAAAAGACTAATTAAAATATCATTCGATTCGTCTTATCAACAAAGGACGAATTAGGAATATCATTCGATTCGTCTCATCAACAAAGGACGAATTAGGAATTCGTCTTATCAACAAAAGATAAAAAATCGATCACTAGGTCATATACTCGTTGGAAAAACCTCTACCCGGGTATTATTAAATTACCGAGTTATCCGAATAAATTACTACAGTATTACTACGTAAATAATAACAATTTCTTCTACGTGTACAATCTCTAGTCACGAGTTGTTTTTCTTTTTTAAAAAAGAATTTTAAATGTGACATTCCGAAAGATAAATATCTCATGATCCGGGTGATCCATTGTTTCATCAAGAAGAATCGATTGATCACGAGCTACAACAAAGTCTTTCAATGTCAAATTTGTAGATTATTTGTGATTGGTCAAGTAGAAATATTTAAAACAAAACCTTTCATGTACCATATGATTTAAGTGTGATACATCTTCAATTAAACCCTATGAGATCTATTTTTTTTTTGTCATTATTGGGGATAGTGTGATTTTCAAGATGTGTCGTCATTTCATATGATGATATTCCAAGTATCACCCCATTATTATAATTATTATAAGAAATTTTAATTGTTTTATAACAATGAAATTTATTTATTATATATAAATACAAATGGACCATATTTCTATATTTTTTTTTCAATTATTATTTTTACAAATTCTTCCTATAATTGATAATAACGTTCTTTAAGAAAATTTTTTTTAAAAAAAAAAAAAATGTTTCGAACGATCAGTAAATTTCATCGTGCTGCTTTTATAAGCCTAGGAACGATTACTACTGCCAGTGCATTATCCTACTATATTTATGCGAATCAATCCAAAAAAATTCATAATTCTCGATTTATGTCTCAAGCATATGCTGACGCAAAAATTTCGCCTGTAATTCCAAAAATTTCTCCGTTACGAATTTTACCATCACGTGATGAAATGATAAATACTCTTAAATGTTCGAATAAAAATAATTTTCAAAATCAAAATAATGAAGAATTTGATTTATTAATAATTGGAGGTGGTGCAACTGGAACTGGTGTAGCTTTAGATGCTGCAACAAGAGGATTAAAAGTTGCGTTAGTAGAACGTGATGATTTCGCTTCAGGAACTTCTTCTCGTTCCACTAAACTTATTCATGGTGGTGTGAGATATCTTGAGAAAGCAATTTATCATTTAGATTATGAACAATATAAATTAGTTCGTGAAGCGTTACATGAACGTGCTACATTTTTAAATATCGCTCCATATTTGAGTCATCAGTTACCTATAATGCTACCTCTTTATAGGTACGTATCTACATCGATTTTAGTTAATATATATGTATTATTTTTGGTTTAACGTAATTTTCTCATACTATCGTTATTTTATATTTATTTTATATGATGTTTGTTTTTTTATTAGATGGTGGGAAGTCCCTTATTATTGGGTTGGTTTAAATGTATACAATTTCCTTGCCGGAAAAGAAGCTATGGGAAATTCTTATTATCTTAGTCGTGATAAAGTACTTGAAGAATTCCCTTGGTTAAAAAAAGATAACCTTGTCGGTGCTATAGTTTATTATGATGGTTTGTTCAAGATTTTTTTTTATAATTACAATCTTCATTTTTTTATTTATTTATTTTATTTATTTAATTTTTTTTTTTTAAATTTAATTTTTAGGTCAACATAATGATGCACGAATGAATGTCGCAATTGCTTTGACAGCAATTTCACATGGTGCAACTGTAGCTAATCATGTAGAAGTAACTCATTTACTTAAAAATGAAGATGGAAAAATTGTTGGTGCTAGAGTTCGTGATAATTTAAATGGTGATGAATGGGATATTAAATCTAAGGGTGTAATAAATGCTACCGGTGTATTCGCAGGTAATGTCACGTTATTCGCGAAATTTTATCAGATTTAAAACATATAAATATACAATACTAATCATTCCGTTTATTTTATTTTATTTTATTTTTTAGATAATATTATTTCCCTGGACAAAAAAAAAGATAATATGATTATGCCAGCTTCTGGTGTTCATGTCATACTACCAAATTACTACAGCCTAAGTGGAAAAATGGGAATGTTAGATAAAGCAACATCTGATGGTAGAGTTTTGTTTGTACTTCCTTGGGAAGGGAATACTCTTGTTGGTACTACTGATTCTCCTGCAGAAGTATCGTTTAATCCTATGCCTAAAGAAGAAGAGATTATGTGGGTTTTAAATGAGTTTAATAAATTTTTGACTCCTGGTTTGTTTAAAATTTTTATGACTTGATATTTGATTTTTTTTTTTTTCATGTACTTATTTTATTTTTGTAATTATTTAGAAACACAAGTTAGACGAGATGACGTCCTAGCTGCTTGGGCTGGGATCCGTCCCCTTGTCATTGATCCTGAAGCAAAAGATACTTCATCTTTGGTACGAAGTCATATGATCCATGTTAATGATTCAAATTTGATTACTATTACTGGTGGAAAGTGGACTACTTATCGAAATATGGCTAAAGAAACTATTGATAAAGCTATTGAAGTTTTTGGTAAATTTTTTATTAAAGGGTTGCCTTCGTTTTTTTTTTTTTTTTTATTAATTTTATTTTGTTTGTTACTGTTGTATAAAAGATTTGAAACCGTTATATGAATGTCAAACTGAAAATGAGAAACTTATAGGATCTCAAGAATATTCTGAAACTATGTTTATTAGTCTTATTCAAAAATTCGGATTAGATACTGAAGTATGTCTTATTAATTTTGGAATTTTTATTTCATTACAAATATCGATACTAAATTTTAATATTCCTACGTATATTACGTATATAATTTTTTAGGTAGCAAAACATTTAGCTAATGATTATGGTGATAGATCATGGGATATTATGAAATTGGCGTACCAAGCAGGTAGTAAACAATTGCCTGCCCCAATGCAAAGGATAAATTCTCATTACCCATATATTGATGCTGAAATTCGATACGCTATTCGACAAGAGTTCGCATGTACTGTAGTAGTAAGTATTAAAAAGTTTTTAAAACAACCTTTATTAAGCTCAATATCTTTCTTATTAATGAATTTTCTTTTTTTTAAATAGGATGTGATAGCAAGACGAACGCGTCTTGCATTCTTAAATTCGCAAGCAACTTTAGAATCTTTACCACATATAATTGAAATCATGAGTGAGGAATTAAATTGGACTCCTGAAAAAAAGAAAAAAGAATATGAAGAGGCTGTAGAATTTTTGAAAACAATGGGTTTACCTAAATCTGAAGAAAATTTATCACTTGCAAATGCTAGTGAATCACAAGTCAAAAAAACGATTTAATTTATTTTTATTATTATCAATAATTGAAAAAAATACAATATTATGTAAAAAAATATATAGTATCATAATTTCGTAATTTCATTATGAGCATTCATTACATTATCTTTATACATATTGCATAAAATATTGCATATTATTTTATCATTAAAAGCATCGCAAATGCATAATGTAAATTTTATTATTAATTTTATTAGTTGTTAAAAAATTTAATTATAACAATCATAATAAATTACCTATATTACTAGAACAATTTATTTTTAGAACTCTAATTTATTAATCGACTAATTCTTTACATAGGCTACATCTGTATATAAAGAACGTCCAGCTAAAATCAATTGGGGCCTTTAAAAAGGCCCATTTTGGAAAAAAAGCAGTTTCATGTAAATTTTGACACGACAGGCAATTTGCATGATAATTGTCCGAAGCGTAGCGAGGACTTTACGGACCGGGTTCCTTATGTCAAGAAAGAAGATCCTTTCCGATCTAATTCCGGAGCCAAAACATTCACTTTCTTTAAACTTCTAGCGAAGATTTCTCCGTAACTATTCGATCAAATTTAGTAAAAATTTTTTTTTATTTTGATTCTATATATTTGTAAAATCAAAATAAAAAAAGTTCATTGAATTTGGTCTAGTGATTGTTGAGAAACCTTCGCTAGAAGTTTTGAAAAGCTTGAAATATCTTGAAAAAAAAAATCTAAAATTGGCAAATTTTTTTTTGAAATTTTAAACGATGATTTCTCAATACCCATATATCGAAATCCTTTTTATTTTGATTCTGCGTGTATGTAGGATTATAGCGGTTTGCAGAAAGGTGTGACCCCTGCAGATCATGATGTCATGTGAAATCATGTGAAATCGACCGATTCTGATCGATTTTTCGATTCTTGGAGAATTTTAAAGATTTTTATATACAGGCATTGATGATCGGTATTTTATATATTTTATCAAAACAAAACAAATTACATAATATAAAGTGAAAATTTAATTGAAATATAATGATAACTTATATAGTAAAAATTTAATATTCGCTTTATGTTTTCCTTTATCATCATACATGTATAATCGTTATATTATATCTCTGTATTTATATTTTAATTCAATAAATATCATGATGCCTCCTGCGTATAGTGATGACTTGAAATGGCGTATAGTTTTTTTATATTATGATAATTATTCAATATTTCAAATTACGAATCTTCTTTATATTAGTAAAGGCGAACAATTTTTAATTCAAAAGAACCTAATAATTTAGTGGCATATTCGGTTAGTTCATCCAAAGTAACGGATGCAAATGATGCTAATTGGATAACTTTGATTCAACACAGCATTCTTTGAAGATTGTTAGAAAATATTCGCTACTTAAAAAATTGAAGTCGCGAAATAGACACTGACAAGCCTAATGAAAATCTCGCTTACAAACTCAATAAAGAGATAATGGAAAAAGTCTCTGGGTTGGTAAAGAAAGTGTTACGATTATATAAAAAATGGGGAATCCATGGAAACAAATACCTGGACAACATAATTTTTAATCAAAGTGACAAGAATGTGGGTTATTTATTATATGTATATTACTGTATTAGTTATGTAATCACTGATCAAATAATTATAAAATTTTTTACGGATTTTTAATGATTCTTAAATTTAGATTCCCTATTTAGAATCTCAAAGATTCTCCGCATCATCATCATGAAAATCATGGGGTCACACCTTTCTGCAAACCGCCATAAAATAAAAAAATTTTGATCGAATTTGAATATACAGATGTTGAGAAATATCGATTAAAAGTTAAAAAAAAATTTGGCTGCAGCTTTTTTTTTAACTTTGAACGAAGATAACTTGGCACTTACCTAATCAAATTCAATCAAAATTTTTTTATTTTAATTCTATGAGATTATAGAATTAAAATAAAAATTGATCGAATATGACGATATCCATAAAATAAAAAAAGCTGCTATCAAATTTTTTTTCAACATCTGTCTATTCAAATTTAGTAACTTTTTTATTTTAATTCTGCAAACTTGCAGAATCAAAAAAAAAATTTCATTGAATTTGAATAGATAGTTGTTGAGCAACTGTCTATTAAAGTTTAAATAAATAATTTTATTGTGACATTCTTTTCTTAAATTTTTTTTACAAAACTTTAATCGATAGTTGCTCAACAACCATCTTTTCAAATTTATTTAATATTTTTTTATTTTACTTTTGCAAGTTAGCATGATTAAAATAAAAAAATTACTAAATTTGGATAACTAATATTGAGAAATATCGATTAAAAAGAAAATTTGGTCGTAGTTTTTTTTTATAGATATCGAAACTTTGAACAAAGATTACTTGGCACTTACCTGTTCATATTCGATCAAAAATTTTTTTATTTTTATTCTATAATCTCATAGATTAAAATAAAATACTTTTGATTGAATTTGATTAGGTAAGTGCCAAGAGTGTGCCAAGTTATCTTCGTTCAAAGTTTAGATATCTGTAAAAAAAAAACTGCAGCCAAATTTTTTTTAGCTTTTAATCAATATTCCTCAATATCCATCTATTCTAACTTGATCAAAATTTTTTATTTTAATCCTACATATATGCAGAATCAAAATAAAAAATTTTCATTGAATTTGAACATATAGATGTTGAGAAATTATTCTTTAAAATTTCAAAAAGAAAAAATTTGCTAATTTTAGATTTTTTTCAAGATATTTTAAGCTTTTTCAAAACTTCTAGCAAAGTTTCCTGGCAATCATTAAACCAAATTCAATGAACTTTTTTTATTTTAATTTTACAATTATATAAAATCAAAAAAATTTTACCAAATTTGATCAAATAGTTACTAAGAAATCTTTGCTAGAAGTTTAAAGGATTTTCAATTTAGTTGATTCTGATTAGTGAATACTTGGGCTCTGGAATCAAATTGGAAAAGATCTACAGTTATCTTTAGCTGAACTCTAATAGACTAGTATATTTATATTCATTCTATTTTTAGATTTGATAATTGTGCTAATGATTTCCTGTAATAACAATTGGTTAATTCTGTCTGTACTAAAATGCCACTTCTGCAAATCAAACTGATCAATTCTGCACAGTTTTTATACTATTTTTATAGATTCTATATGATTTTTGCAACTTTTTTTTATTGAAAATTTAATTTTAAAAGAAAATAAAATATTGCTAGTTAAATTATTATTTTTTTTTTAGAGCTGGTCTACTTTGGCCTTTGCTTTTTATTGAAAGTAATAAATTTGTTATATCAACAAGTATACAACTGGCTACATGTGCACTTTTAGTGCCTAATTTAAATAGTCCACCTGAGTGTTCTATACTAGCTGCCATACCTACAACCCTTCTATAGGAATTGCCTATTTAAACACTCTGATTTATGTTTTTTCTATTACTACTAAATTTATTATAGTATAATCAAATGTCATTAGATGTTTTTAATTTTTTTACTATAGTCTTAGGGCTATTTTACTCTTGCAAGAAAGCCTACTAAACTAATTCATGTCCTATTTTATGTTTTAGCCAGATTTTGGCAACTTATGCATTTATTGATGCTTACTATGCAGTTAGAAACTACCTTAAACTACTACTATTGCCTACTTGCCCTTATAGGTTTGTTTCAATCTTGACACCCACCTTTTTCTGGTAGTACTGTTAAAGAACTTTATTACCTCCTTACTCAGAACTTTTCCAAACAGGTTTCTGTTTGTTTGGTTTTCTGAATTTGTTTGTATAATGATTTACACAATTGTATTCAAAAGCTCCTATTCAAGATGGTGAACCAAAATTACAAGTTATATATCCAACTAATTGATAAGCCACAATTACCAGAACACTGATCTATTTTTTATAGCATTACTAGTAGGATTCAAACTCTCAACCTGTTTCTTGAAAGATGACAACCTGGTAACTTTTCTAAGTTGCTATACATTTTATTGCTAGTTGAATTATTTTAAATTATTAATTTAAATACTATTGTATTATTAAAATGCATGTTTAAACTTTGTAATATTTTTTTATTTAAACCTTGAAAATTTAAAATTGTATATTTTGAAAAGCTTCTTTCTACTATGCAAGAAAAAGCTAATAACTAAATATAGTTTAGTACAATTCTAGACAAAAAATCAGCTATATTTAACCAAAATTTAACTAATATAATTTTTTAAATACTATATAAACAATTTTAATACAGCTTTTTTGCAATATAAATTTTTGAAAGTAAAAACTTTTCATCAAAGATATTTTTATGAGTTCTTTATCAAATTTAATGAAAATTTTTATTTAAATCTATAAAATTAAAATAATAAATTCATTGAATTTGGTCAAGAACTTACAAAAATATCTTCAATAAAAATTCTTGTAAACAATTTCAGTACTACTTCTTTGTAATACAGTATAACCCTGCAATAGTCACATTTGTATTAGTCACAATCTCGCTATAGTTACCTCAATTCTTCTATTTAACTATATATACTATATATAAATTCTTGCTTGCTTTAGTTACAATCTTGCAATAGGCATATAGAATGTCTGATTTTGGCATATGACTATTGTGAGGTTATACTGTATTAAATAATTAAGATATTATATTTGATTTTTATCATATGATTTTTATAAATTACAAATCATAAAATCATATTTTTAAAATCTTTTCTCAAAGTCTTAGTTATAACAAATAATGTTCTTTAAAAAAATAAGTTGCCAGGGCTTCAACTAATCAAATAGTATAAAGTATATAAAAAACTAATAGTATCTAGTAATGTGCAGCCCTGTTAAAAATATGCAATTATTTTGTTTTCTTTTATATGATTCTTTTGAAGTTTTTGAAATCTTAATATTAAAAATAGTTTATTAAATGCATACAAGTAAGAACTTTTAGTAAAATACATCTTTGAAAAATTGTTGTATTAGAAACATTGTACTAAAAATTAAGAAAAACTATTTTATAATATATAAATTGCAATCTTTGCTAATAAAATTTTTTCTTTTAGTAAAATATTAATAGCAAGACAGATACAAATTTAGATCTTTTTTTATCTAGATCTGCTTTGATTTTGGTTTGTATTTTTTTTTTATTTCAAAGTAGAGATTAGAATCACATTGTTTTTTTTTGTTATATTTTTTTTGGTTTTCTTTTTTGAACTAATATTTCTTTTATTTGTAGAGATTCGTCATTTAGTATTATTGGTAATTTCAACCTTTCACTATTTTTTTTGTTATTTTATTGCCAATATTTGTAGTATTTCTAGCACACTTAGGTTTTGAGTAAGTTTTTTTCTTTTGTTTAAGTTTTACTTGAATTTACTCAAATTAATACCAAAAATAGTACTGGCTAACAAGATTGAATAAGTATCACAAAATACTTTGTAATATTCATGTTTTGGTATAAAAAGCTCTTGATTTTTTTTATTATAGTATGAAATTTTACTAAATTATAAAATTTTATTTTGTATGAAAAATTTTTTTAAAAGTATGAAATTTTTTTTGTTAACACAAAATTGGTACTGGGAATAAAATATAATAATGATATAATTAATAAATTAAACTTTTAATAAAAAATTATTTATTTTAATTAGATTTGAACTAAATTTATTTAATAAATTAAATTTATAAGATTTATGAATTTTAATAAATTAAATTTTACAATATTACAAATTTGTTTAATTAATTATATTTAATTACAAAAAAACTATTTATTTGTAATTTAACCCAATACTACCATCCCAATACAATAATAATAAAAAATCTTTAAATTGTTTATTCTAATACAAGAATAATAAAAAACTTTGAATTATTTATTCCAATACAAGAATAATAAAAAACCTTCAAATTGTCTATCCTAATTCAAATAATAAAAACTTTGAATTATTTATTTTAATACAAAAATAAAAAAAACTTCAAATTGTCTATTTTGATATAAGAATAATAAAAAAAAACTTCAAATCATTCTAAAATTAATAAATGAATTGTTATAGTTAACTTATTTAAATTTAAATGCTAGAAATATGCTAAGAATTTTACTGAAATCAGTAAAGTTCTTACAAAATATATTTCTTTTTTTTGATCCAAGTTGGTCAACATAGCATTTTTCTTCTTTCTGATCCAAGTTTATTATTTCAAGAGCCAAAGAAATCAAATGGTCTTCTTTCTTTCTTTTGTTTCAAGTCTATTATTCTACTAAAGGGCATCTATAAATAATGTTATATATTTCTATATACAGTAGTAGCTTTTGACCCCTAGACTATATAAAAATTTTTTAAAATCTGTATACTTATATATAAAATTTTACATAAACTTGGATATTAATCCAATTTAGATGTTTTGGTACAATAAATTCATCTCAGTGAGAGAAATCGAATGGTACCTAATTTATCTTATTTGGATCACTGGATCAACAAACATTCGCAAAATCTATTGGTTTTATAGTAATTCTATAAAAAAAGATAGAACCAATAGTATTTTGCAAATAACTTCTGATCTAGTAATCTAAATAAAATAAATTTAGTACTATTCTATTCCTATAAATTAAATAGTACAATATTATTTGATTTGGATTTTTGAATCAAAATTTAGCTATATTTTTCTAAAAAAACTATATTATATTTTTTTGACCTCACATTTATTAAAAAAATGGTATATAGTAGCAAACAGCTTAAAATATCCAATTTTATTAGTTGTTTTAAAAATAGTATAACTTGACAAAATATTATTAAATTAAAAAACCCTCTTACAAATTGATAGTTTATAACCCAAACTATATTTCTGTAAGAGAATTTTCTTTTATTTTTATTTTTAACAGTGTTATAACAGTTTAAACTTTGTTATTTTATATATAAATCAAAAATTTGGTGCTAATCTATATGTATAAACATGCATAAACCAATAAAAATTAAATATTTTTGTATTACATTATTCTAATTTGGTGCATTTTAGTAAAAAATTAGATATTTTATAGTGCCTTATCTAAAATTAACACTTTTTAATAAAACTATATTTTGTTAGACCCTCTTCTCCTCTCTTGTATAATGTTATTTATGAATGCCCCCTAAGATCCAAAAAAATTAATATAAAGTATTTCTTCTGATCCAAAATTATTATTCCAGCTAAAATTTAATAAAGTCAACATATGAGGGTAAGTCAGTAAAAAAGGGACAAATCATTTTTAGTAAAATTTTTTTAATTTTTAAACTAAAATATCTTGACAACTATTTAATCTAATTTGCTAAAAATTTTTTTATTTTAATCTTGAAATTATATAGAATTAAAATAAAAAAATTATTAAATTTATTAAGATAGTTGTTAAAATATTTAAGCTTAAAGTCAAAAAAACATTTACTTAGAAAAAATTTGTCCCTTTTCTACTGACTCACTAGTGACTCACCTCCATATTTTCTTCTTTTCAGCCATAAAATAGATTAAGAAATATGGTATTAATTACCTGACTATTTTTTATTCAAGGTCTATATTCTCCTCCTCTCTTAATATATATTTGAACAGGGTTTTTATATATAATTTTAACTTTTTTATCCTTTTTTCTCTAAAAATTACCTGATTTTTAATATCTTCCTAATGGTTTTGCAAGTTATGATTGGTTTAAATTTTGTGCAAAAATTTACTAGCAATTTCAGTTTTGTAGTAGGAACTTTATCAGTTATATCATTTTTACTCTCAATACTATAGGTTATAAAATAAAAAGGCATCTTTAAAAACATAATTTTAACCTTGGGTCCGATAGCATAGTGGTTATGCTCCAAGGTCGCAAATTGCAAGGTTGCCAGTTCAAATCCAAGTGGCGGCGATTTTAAGAAAGCCAGCTGGGCTAGACCAAATTAGGGATCCTAGAATGGGTAGCAATCGACAATCAAGGTCACAACGACGAGGGCTGTGCCAAAACTCCGATTTGAAATAACCAAAGTCATGAGACGTAATGTGAGGCCTAAGTCTGGATATTACGAGATACTACATGAACTTGTGGCGCAAGCAGTCCGAAAATTGGCTGCGAAGATTTCCGGCAACTGCGGTGGTTAGTGAGACAGGTCGCTTCTGGGTGTTGTGAAAGCAAAAGCCAGGGGAAGTCGGGTTGTAATAGTGGAAAATAAATAACAACTACAGTCATTATAAATCACTAAAATATAATATCGGAAAAACTGTAAAAAAAAAAAAAAAAAAAAAGCATAATTCTTTTATATTTATTATTTTTCCTTACTTTAAACATAGTAATAATAAAGTATTCTATATTGCTAAAATTGTTTATATATGGGTATGCAACTTAAAAAAGTTAGTAAGTTGTTATCCCAAGCTGCAGATCTAGGGTCTAAATTTTATTGTCAATGCTTTAAAAAATAGATCTGTGTTCTGATAACTGCTTTTTGTTAATTGGTTGAGTATATTATCTATAGCCTTGGTTTTATTATTTAGAATAGGAGCTTGTAGGCATAGCTGTATACCCATTATACAGACAAATTCAAGAAACCAGAAAAACAAAAACCCCTTAGGCAAGTTCCAAATAAGAAGATAGCAAAGATCTTTAACAGCACTATAAAACTAGAATATTAAAAATCAAAGCTAAAGAACTGAATAACAATAACTTTCAGAGAAGAGAATTTACTAACCTGGCTACCAGAAATGCATTAAAAAAAAGAATTTATATTTCAGAAATAGGTACCAAGTAAAAAAAAAACTATAATAGTATCTAATGCTAAATAGATTAACTTATTCAGACTAACTAGTTTAGAAGGTTGGAAATACCAAGAAAGAACTAAAAGGAAAAAAAAGGTATAGGGTTAAAGCAAATCTTACAAGAGCAGAAATAGGTATTAGTAAGAGAACAAAGGTAACCTTGTTTTAAGTATTGGCCTTAGGCATAGCAATAATTACTAAAGTATAGGCGAATACCTATGTAAAACGAATACTGCTCTACCAAGTTTTCTATTAAGAATAACTATATTAGAAATATCTGGCCGGGTCCTAAAAATGGTAATTAGTATTCAGTTCAGAACCTAAGACAGGACCCCGGACATGTAGTACAGAGGTCATACGTTATGCATTTCAGCAAAAACCCCCAAAATTTGAAAAGCAAAAAATCAATTTTTGGCAATTATCTTGGCATCCAGTGGTCCAATTTGAATGAACTTTTTTTAAAAATGAAGCTCTTAGTGAGGCACATCTAACAAAAAAAAGTTTATTCAATTTTGATCACTGGATCAAAAGTTATTTAAATAAATAGATTTTGTTGTTTTCAGCAAATTAGGTCAAAATTGGCCAAAATCCAGTTATGACCTATATGAGAGATGTCCGGGGTCCTCCTAAGACTAAGAGGAGCGTCATTTATTATCTGATTTTTTAGATAGGTGGGGGTAGAGCAATTATCAGGTCCTATATAATATAATATATATAGGGAATTGCTATTCACACTATGGTTACACAAGAATTTCTATTTTTAGAATTCAAAATAATATATGTGTTGTAGCCCAGATGACAATCCTGCCCAATTGTCAATTGGGCCAGCCTAGATGATAATTTTTATAGCCAAAAATAAAAATTGGCCTAAACTGATCTCTAACTCTACTTTAATTTTACCCTAACCCTAATTTAATTTGGCCTGATTGTTATCTGAGCAGGATTGTCATCTGGGCTGCAACATATGCACTTATATTACACAAAGGCTCAGTGCATTGTTTTTGCAAAAATAATTTTTGGTTACACATCGCTAATATTGTGTAACATTATACAAGTCTAATTTTGGTGTTGTCTAAAGCCATGTACCCACATGACATTTTTGTATAAATCAACCAAACGGAGTCGCGAAATTTTGTTTACACAGATCAGCCCGAAGAAGTCAAAAAACAAAAAAACGCAAGAACATAAAAACGGCATTCTAACCCTACCTTGGGCCATTAATAAAAAATATCGAGAAGGTAATTTTACCTATATTACTTCTAACCCTAACCCCGACCCTAATGCTAAACAGTCTCTGATACAAATTTTAACTAAAATTTCAAAAAATTATGTGGGTACATAGCTTTAGCCATCCCCTAATTTTGGTAACCTAACCCTGGGTCGGCCAGCATTAAGCTTAATGCTGGTAGGCACTATCATAATAATGCCCTCAGTGGGGTTAGACATAATTTCGGCTCATCCTAACCCTAAATTTAGGACATATGCATCTAGTATATATACAGTGATTGGCTAGATTTAGGGTTAGGGTGGGCCGGAATTATATCTAACTCCACAGATGGCATTATCATGATAGTGCCTACTAGCATTAAGCTTGAACATTACACAACATTAGCAGCGTGTAACTACAAATTATTTTTGCAAAAACAATGCACCGGGCCTTTGTGTAATACAAGTGCATAAATTCTAAAAATAGAAAATCTTGTGTAACCATAGTGCAAATAGCAAAAATCTATGGTGTGGTGATCTACAATACATAAAACAAAATAAACAAAACAAACTAAATAAAAATTAATTGCTGATTCACATAAGAAGGATAGTATTTCATAGGCGCAAATTACTATTAAATTTATTATAATTATGAAATCTTTTTTTCCTCCATAGCTAACTTTTTTTTTATTATATTAATATACTACATTTTCTAATTGAAAAATGTAGAGAATCCTTTTTTATATATAATGTAAAAAAATTTTTGAAATTGGTTTAGTAGATAAAAAGATATTGATATTTTTATTTTTGTAACTATATAGAATTTTATAAGTGTAGGACCCCGAAATATATATAGATAGGTTAGGTATGAGTTTGTTTATTTTTGAGGTTTTTATGCAGATCTTTTCTATTTATAGTAATATTTTGCTTATTTTTGAAGTTTTTTCTGCAGATCTTTCTTTTTTTAGTAACTCTATAATTAACCTGTCCTATCTATGTATATTTCGGGGTCCTTAAGTGTAGAGAAAAAAAAGATTTCATTCATATATAAAAAACAGTAAATTATACTTTCGTAATTTATAAAATCCTATCATTCATATGTGGATTGTGAATTAAATCTCTTTAATATTAGAGTAAGAGTAAAGGTTAGAGATTAGGATAGGGCTTTGTAGTGTATATAGTAAATTTTAGCAAGGAATTTTTTTTTGTATAAAAAAAAGTAGTTTCATAGGCAAAATTTTAAGTTAGAAGCAATTTTAGGAACTTTTTAGTTTTTGTTATACAAAAATTGATCTACATGTTACACCTGATCCTGAATTTTAATTGGTAATTGAACATCAGAGATGATCACCGGTAGTGATAAATAGCAAACTTCACTTCTATATATTTTTTTTAGTTTTTTTTTTAGTTTAGAGGCCATGTGCTATAGCCGGGATTTATTATGAATTATAGTGACGTAATATTTGTTACATGAATGAGAATACAACTAGCCACACATGCACTTTTGGTGCCTAATTTAAGTAGTCCGCCCGGAGGTTCTACACTAGCTACCATACCTACAACCCAACTACGGGAATTGTCTATTTAAACCCTCTGGTTCATGGTCCTCTTATTACTACCCGATAGGACCCCGGACATGTAGTACCAAGGTCATACGTTATGCATTTCAGCAAAACTCCCTGTAATTTGAAAAGCAAAAAATCAGTTTTTGGCAATTATCTTGGCATCTAGTAGTTCATTTTGAATAAACTTTTTTTAAAATGAAGCTCTCAGTGAGGCGCATCTAACAAAAAAAAGTTCATTCAATTCTGATTACTGGATCAAAAGTTATTTAAATAAATAGATTTTGTTGTTTTTAGCAAATTAGGTCAAAATTGGCCAAAATCCAGTTATGATCTATATGAGAGATGTCCGGGGTCCTTACCCGATGCACTACATTTAAGCAGATATTATAGGGCCACAACACTTTTCATATCGACGACCTAAGGGCTACTTTACCCCCACACAAGAGCCTACTGTGACACCTTCTATGTCCTATACATTTACCATTGCCCAGATTTGGGGGATCACTAAAGCGGGGCAACTATTAAATCGACGGTCCAGGGGGTCCGTCAGGTCAATTGATCATCTAATCAATGCAGCCAATCAACGCTATCATATAAATATTTTTTTTTTAAATCAAATTTTGCGCATTTACGTTTGAGTGAGAACACAACTTTTTTTTTATAACTATTCTAGCTTGCCACCTGCATGGGATTTTCTTTCTTTCAATAAAAAAAAATAAAAATTAAAATTTCATACGCAATAATAAATTTTTGAGCAACTCTGACTCGACTATCCACAAACACTTGCAAAACAAGCTCTGGCTAAATCCTACAACTACGAACATGCAAGCAGCAAAGAAACAAGTTTTGGCTAAATCCTGCAGCAAATGAGCAGCTTTTAGATGAAAAAAAACTTTTAACGAATTGTAAGCA
>QKWP01000464.1:275212-301673 GCA_003550325.1 Gigaspora rosea | reverse complement strand
ATTAAATTAACAGAAAGTAAGTGTAGAATTTATTTATAAAAATGATCTACATATTTAATTGTTAGCAAAATATAATTCTCTATTAATTATTTTGTATCTATCTGTTATCTGTTATTTAACTTTGCATTAAATCAACAGAGAGTAAGTACAGAATTTATTCATAAAAATGATCTACATATTTTAATTGTCAACAATATATAATTTTTTATTAATTATTTTGTATCTATTATTCTATCTGTTATCTGTTATTTATCTTTGCATTAAATTAACAGTTTGTAAGTATAAAATTTATTTTAATTATTAACAAAATATAATTCTTTATTAATTATTTTGTATCTATTATTCTATCTGTTATCTGTTATTTATCTTTGCATTAAATCAACAGAAAGTAAGTGTAAAATTTATTTATATAAATGATCTATATATTTTAATTGTCAACAAAATATATTTATTTATTAATTATTTTGTACCTATTATATACCAATTTGTTATCTGTTTTTTGTCTTTGCATTAAATCAACAACAGTTTGTAAGTGTAGAATTTATCTATAAAAATAATTTGCATATTTTAATTGTCAACGAAACATAATTTTCTATTAATTATTTGTATCTATTATTCTATCTGTTATCTGTTATTTATCTTTGCATTAAATTAACAGAAAGTAAGTGTAAAATTTATTTATAAAAATAATCTACATATTTTAATATCAACAAAATATAATTCTTTATTAATTATTTTGTACCTATTATTTTATTTGTTATCTGTTATTTATCTTTGCATTAAATCAACAGAGAGTAAATATAGAATTTATTTATAAAATGATTTATATATATTAATTGTTAACAAAATATAATTTTCTATTGATTATTTTGTACCCATTATTCTATCTGTTATCTGTTATTTATCTTTGCATTAAATCAACAGACAGTAATTATAGAATTTATTTATAAAAATGATCTACATATTTTAATTGTCAGCAAAATATAAATCTCTATTAATTATTTTGTACCTATTATTCTATCTGTTTTCTGTTATTTATCTTTGCATTAAATCAACAGAGAGTAAGTGTAAATTTATTTATAAAAATGATTTACATATTTTAATTGTAACAAAATATAATTTCTATTAATTATTTTGTATCTATTGTTCTATTTGTTATTTGTTATTTATCTTTGCATTAAATCAAAAGTTTGTATGTGTAGAATTTATTTATAAAAATGGTCTACATGTTTTAATTGTTAACAAAATATAATTTTCTATTAATTATTATATATCTATTTGTTATTTGTTTTTTATCTTTACATTAAATCAACAGAAAGTAAGTATAGAATTTATTCATAAAAATGATCTACATATTTTAATTGTTAACAAAATATAATTTTCAATTAATTATTTGTATCTATTATTCTATCTGTTATCTGTTATTTATTTTTGCATTAAATCAACAGTATGTAAATATAGAATTTATTTATAAAGATGATCTACATATTTAATTAACAAAATGTAATTCTTTATTAATTATTTTGTACTCATTATTCTATCTGTTATCTGTTATTTACTTTGCATTAAATCAACAGTTTGTAAGTGTAAAATTTATTTATAAAAATGATCTACATATTTTAATTGTCAACAAAATATAATTCTCAGTTAATTATTTTGTACCTATTATTCTATCTGTTATTTGTTATTTATTTTTGCATTAAATCAACAGAAAGTAAGTGTAGAATTTATTCATAAAAATGATTTAATTGTCAACAAAATATAATTCACTATTAAATATTTTCTACCTATTATTTATCTGTTTGTTATTTATATTTTGTATTAAATCAACAGAAAGTAAGTGTAGAATTTATTCATAAAAATAATCTACATATTTTATTGTTAACAAAATATAATTCTCTATTAATTATTTTGTACCTTTCATTCTATCTATTATCTGTTATTTATCTTTGTGTTAAATCAACAGAGAGTAAGTATAGAATTTATTCATAAAAATGATTTACATATTTTAATTGCCAACAAAATTTAATTCTTTATTAATTATTTTGTACCTATTATTCTATCCGTTATTTGTTATTTATCTTGTATTAAATCAACAGAACGTAAGTGTAGAATTTATTTATAAAAATGATCTACATATTTTATTTCAACAAAATATAATTCTCTATTAATTATTTTGTATCTATTATTCTATCTGTTATTTGTTATTTATCTTTGTATTAAATCAACAGTTTGTAAGTATACAAAATATAATTTTTACTTAATTATTTTGTACCTTTTATTCTATCTGTTATCTGTTATTTATTTTGTATTAAATCAACAGGGTGTAAATGTAAAATTATTTATAAAAATGATCTACATATTTTAATTATTAATAAATTATAATTCTTTATTAATTATTTTGTACCTATTATTCTTTCTGTTATTTGTTATTTATCTTTGCATTAAATCAACAGTTTGTAAGTGTAGAATTTATTTATAAAAATAATTTACATATTTTAACTAGAATAACCATTAGAAGAACTAACATGGAATTAGATTATACTCACCAATGATCTTTTCAATATATAGAGGTTCTTTTTGAAATTGTGAAAAAACATAGAATCAATAAACTTATTAGATATTGTGTATATTATGTCTTTACAATATACTGTATTTATTAATAAGCTGTTTATTCTAGTCTAATAGCAGTGACTTTATTTCTTAAAAAACCCCCCTCTCTTCTGAAATAATTTAAAAGAATTTTCAATAAATAATAATAGTAAAAGAGATTGATGAATTTTAAAAGAAAGTCAGGAAGTCATGTTATTTCAATTCGATTGTTGGTGATGCTAGAACTATATATTGTAACTGATTTAAAATATTTTTAATATAATAAATTTATTTATTAAAACATTTACTTTCAATAAAAGTAAAAGCAATAATAAATACATAGTACATAATAAACTATAAAATTATTGTATAATAACTAAATCTAATCAACCAAAATTTTTGATTATGTTGCTCTATTGTAATTTTTTTACAATTACAAGTTAGAAAATTATTCCTTTTTTTCAATAGATTCAAACAATTTATTTATTTTATCTATTGAATCTTTTAATACTACATTTTGATTCTTTAGTGCTTCATCTATATGATTTTTTAACATTTCATCTATTTGATTTTTTATTGATCTGGTTATTTCAGTTTTTAATATTTCATTAGAATCTCAAATTGGGCAATTTTCAAGATTGCAAAAGATAAATATGGTGGAAACTCTTCTTCATTTTCAGTAGGTTTTATTTTTTTAACATATTTTGTAAGTTCATTAACTGAAGCTTCATAATATCTGTAAGTTAATTATTATTTTTATTATATTAGTATAAAATATAATATTACAATATAAAAAAAAAAACAACAATTACAAGATTTCTGGAAACCATTTTTTTTTCTTCTTTGATATGGTAACATCCAAAAAAGTTCAATTTCAGATAATATCTAAATAAAAAAAAAATTATTAAAATCTAACTAGAGGAGCAGATAAATTGCGGGGAGCGAAGTATTTGTTTTTATGTAATTAGTGTGACACGTGATGAACTTTGTAGTAATTATAATAGAACAGAATGAAATCTGAGCCGCGAGGTAGTGAAAGCCGCTTTCTAGATCGTGTTAGGGTAGGTAATTTACATTTTAATATGTTTTTTTTTTATTATAATAAAGGCGGATTTTATCATAATGCGATGATCATAGCAGATTTCACTATTTCACAACTCAGTTTCATCTGTCGTATTATAATGAGGGTAGCTTCGCGCTAAAACCAGGAACGTTGCATATCACAGAGTTAGACAGTTACGGATGTAACTGTTATCTTTCTCAACTGGTCATCAATTTATAAACGTCTCACTTGGAACAAGACACACACTGAAACAACTTTCAGGCGTAAGTATCTTTACTATACGTTTCTCTTCTCTTTATTCGTTACAGTCAAAAGACTAACTTTTGCTCTTTCTATTTATATTAATTCTGCGATTACATATATTGTGTAACACTTATACTTTTCTATATTTTATTTTTTCATTGTAATAAATTAAACTCTGTCATTGTTACGGTAATCGATGATCACAATAACGTTGCCCAATATTATTATACTTGTCATAATTCTGGTTGACATTATTATCAAATGAGCCGTTTCGAATTTATTTTCATTCTATCTTTGCACGCTTTGTTATACATTTCGTATTAAATCACTAGAGGTGCAGATAAATTGCGGGGAGCGAAGTATTTGTTTTTATGTAGTCTGTTAAGTTTAAAGCATAATTAGTGCGACACGTGATGAATTTTGTGGTAATTATAATAGAACAGAATGAAATCTGAGTCGCGAGGTAGTGAAATCCGCTTTGTAGATCGTGTTAGGGTAGGTAATCTGCATTTTATCATGTTTTTTATTATAATAAAAGCAGATTTTACCATAATTCGATGATCATAGCAGATTTCACAATTTTACAACTCAGTTTCATCCTGTCGTATTATAAGAGTTAGACAGTTACGGATGTAACTGTTATCTTTCTCAACTGGTCATCAATTTATAAATGTCTCATTTGGAACAAGACACATACTGAAACAACTTTCAGGCGTAAGTATCTTTACTATACGCTTCTCTTCTCTTTATTCGTTACAGTCAAAGACTAACTTTTGCTTCTATTTATATTAATTCTGCGATTACATACATTGTGTAACACTTATACTTCTCTATATTTTATTTTTTTTATTGTAATAAAATAAACTCTTAAATTCTACTAATAAAACCGTGTAATCGATGATCATAATAACGTTGCCCAACATTATAATACTTTCATAATTCTGGTCGACTTTATTATCAAATGAGCCGTTTCGAATTTATTTCCATTCTATCTTTGCACGCTTTGTTATATTAAATCACTAATAATCACTTTATAGACAACTTAGTTCAATTAATTTACAGACAAGATTATTCTACGGACGGTTAATTCACAGACGAATTCATTTTGTTGATAATATATTTAGCCAACGATTTTTTCATAAATTACACCAGCTTTACCGTAAATTTTCGAAACAACGCCATGCCCGATATTTTGAGAATTTACGGTAAATTTAAACTTAACTCTAACGACAATGACTAGAATTAATTTGTCTGTGAAATTTGATGTCATTGATATAACTGCCAATGAAACAAACTTATTTGTGAATAAATCGACTGTAAAATAACCTTACCTGTAATTAAATTCTTTGCGAACTAAGTTGTCTGCGAAGTAATTTTTGGTGAGTTGATACCACTAAATAGAATATTAAATAAAAACAATAAAATCGAAATAGATCACAATAAATACAATTTGAATCTTAAGGCAGTCTGATAATAATAGAGAATATTTTACCTGATTTCGATCCACCATATGATACATATTATGTATTACGTTCTCAGATAACACAAATACCAAATCCGGTGTTACAATCCGTTAGGAGAGCTCGATGAAATTGGGCCGATTTAGTTCGATCGTGAACAAATTGTGATTAAGGTTAAATGATTTAAAACGATAAACTAACACACATGGGTATAAGGGCCCTCTTTATTAATATGAATCAATACATTGAATTATTACAGAAATACTAAATACAATCTACAACCGTAACCGATAACTACTTGTTCTTCCTCCATAAGCTAAAACTAAACTCATATATTTTTAGTTCGCATGGGAGCTTTAATCACTCGTTTGGAAATTCAATCACTTGTTTGAAGATTTGATCCCGTTTGGAGATCGTTTGGAGATTCATCCACCTGACTATGCCACAAACTAGTGCTCGTACCCTGATAACTCTTTATCCGAAAGGTTGTAACCTTTACACAATCTAATAACCGGCTTTATATCCTATTCAAATAAAAGGATAACGGTTATATCCAGATAAGATATCTATATTATAATGCATCAATCAAATAAAGTAACTCTATATTGATCAATATAAAAAAATGATTTATGCATAAACTTTGTACATTCTATTCTAACTTACATATTCGTCAGGTGTCACTAGTGGCCAGACAAAGAGATCCAGGCATATTTTGGAAATAAATAAGAGTTTAAAAATCTTATTTGTGTATCAAAATTTTGAAATCGAAAAATGAAATGGGAGTGCTTAGAGACACAAAATAAGTAAAAATATTTTTATTACGCAGATTAACAAACTATTTAATAATAACAATTTTTCAAAAAAAAATTTTTTTCGATTATTCCGTTTTTGCTATTTAATTTTTCTCTGGTGTCGCCTGATCGCGGAATTACCTGATAGATCCAAAAAAAAAAATCCGATTCCGCGTGTTGCCTTATATGTGTAGCATGAGCTTATTGATCTACAGTAGAATAAAAAATAATTTGACCGCCGATGAACACCATGTTATGTAAAATGAAAAGTAATTTTGTATGGTCTAATAAAAATGCAGTTTTTGATAATATAATTTCTGACCAGTATATCGCTTCGATATAATATTATACTGGCTAAAAATTTTTATTAAAACTACATTTTTATTCCTGAAAAAAATTATTAATGTTTACAAATTTCATCACGTATCTTACTAATTTTCAAATCTGCTGTATCTGAATTCGCTACAAAATTTCTAAATTAGTCTTTCTGTATAAATGCGAAATAACTCTCAAAAGTGTAATTTCGAATTTTGATCTAATCCTAGCTATTATTCAATCAATAAACGTTTAATATAGTTTATTAACCGTTCCTGGTTTAGCGTGAATGCGTCACGCAGCTACTTATTATATATACTATTATACTTAGTTAGTTATGCCTCAGTGGATCTTGCTTGGGAGCCAATAATTTCCTCATAATTTCTTATAATTACTGGATCCGGAAGTTGATAGAAAGTAGTCTAATTTTAGTATATTTTCCCATGACGCTTATCTTTATTGTACTCGGTACCTCATAATTACTGAATCCGGAAGTTGATAAAAGTCATGTGTCTGAACTTTAATAACATTTAATTCATTCATGCATAATTGCACTTTTATGACGTGCATGCGTATTATTATTACTTTGCATTATCAAGTTTTTATTAGTCTGTGATTACGCAGTTCATACAAACGCAAATAGCTAGTAACATATTCTTTAGGCTTCTTGCAAATTCTTTCGAAATGGTCTTTGACGATCAGTGATTATCAATCTATCTACCCGGCAAACAATTCGATTCGAAAAAAAATAAATTTTGTAATTGCTTAAAAAATTATATACAAATTTATGTTGAAGTAATTCAAAAAAAGTCGGAAGCTTAAATAAATACTGTGATATGTTAGTTTTCTATAAGTTGCGGAGTATATGCGTATTTGCAAATTGCAGTATGCAAATTGCAAGTATGCAATTGCAAATACGCATATTACAATATGCAAATATGCAATATAAAATTAGTTTTGAAAATCTTACCCAAATCCGTATAAATGGTTAGCGCATTTTCTAAAGTAAGGAAAGATCTTATAATTCCATATATGAGTTATACAAGAATCGGGTTACTTTCATGAATATCATTTCTAAATTCATAACTGATCTACAATTACACGATAAAGTAATCTTCTAAGGGTGTTAATTATAAACAAAATATAATTATTATTTATTTTGTACCCAATATTCTATGTTATCTTTGCATTAAATTAACAGACAGTAATTATAGAATTTATTTATAAAAATGATCTTCATATTTTAATTGTCAACAAAATATAATTCTCTATTAATTATTTTGTGCCTATTATTCTATTTGTTATCTGTTATTTATCTTTGCATTAAATCAACAGAGAGTAAGTATAGAATTTATTCATAAAAATGATCTTTATATTTTAATTGTCAACAAAATAAAATTCTCTATAAAATATTTTTTACCTATTAATTTATTTGTTATTTGTTATTTATTTTTTGTATTAAATCAACAGAAAGTAAGTGTAGAATTTATTTATAAAAATGATCTACATATTTTAATTCAAAATATAATTCTCTATTAATTATTTTGCACCTATCATTCTATCTGTTATCTGTTATTTATTTTATGTTAATCAACAGAGAGTAAGAGTAGAATTTATTTATAAAAATGATCTATATCAACAAAATCTAATTCTTTATTAATTATTTTGTACCTTTTATTCTATCTGTCATTTGTTATTTATTTTGTATTAAATCAACAGGACATAAGTGTAGAATTTATTTATAAAAATGATCTATATATTTTAATTATCAACAAAATATAATTCTCTATTAATTATTTTATACCTATTATTCTATCTGTTATCTGTTATTTATCTTTGAGTTAAATCAATAGTTTGTAAGTGTTGAATTTATTTATAAAAATGATCTACATATTTTAATTAACAAAATACAGAAATATAATTCTTTATTAATTATTTTGTACCTATTATTCTATCTGTTATCTGTTATTTATCTTTGCATTAAATCAACAGACGGTAATTATAGGATTTATTTATAAAAATGATCTACATATTTTAATTGTTAACAAAATATAAATCTTGATTAATTTTTTTTTTACCTATTATTCTATCTGTTAAATCAACAGTTTGTAAGTGTAGAATTTATTTATAAATATGATCTATATATTTTAATTGTCAACAAAATATAATTCTCTATTGGTTATTTTGTACCCATTATTCTATCTGTTATCTGTTATTTATCTTTGCATTAAATCAATAGGAAGTAATATGTATTTTAATTGTCAATAAAATATTATTCTCTACTAATTGTTTTTTATCTATTATTATTCTACCTGTTATTTGTTATTCACCTATACATTAAATCAACAGTTTGTAAGTGTAGAATTTATTCATAAAATGTCTATTATTCTTTTATCTGTTATTCACCTATGTATTAAATCAAAAGTTTGTAAGTGTAGAATTTATTTATAAAAATGATCTAAATATTTTAACTATCAACAAAATATAATTCTCTATTAATTATTTTATGCCTATTATTCTATCTGTTATCTGTTATTTATCTTTGCATTAAATCAATAGGGAGTAAGTGTAGAATTTTCATAAAAAGCTCTACATATTTTACAACATATAATTCTCTATCAATTATTTTGTAATTATTTTTCTATCTGTTACTTGTTATTCACCTGTGTATTAAATCAACAGGGCGTAAGTGTAGAATTTAATCATAAAATGGTCTACATATTTTAATTGTCAATAAAATATATTTCTCTATTAATTATTTTGTATCTATTATTCTATCTGCTACACTTGCACGTTAAATCAACAGAAAGTGAATATAGAATTTATTCAAAAATGATCTGCATATTTTAATTGTCGACAAAATAATATAAATCTTTATTAATTATTTTGCCTACATTATTCTATGCATCTGTTATCTGTTATTTACCTATGTGTTAAATCAACAGGAAGTAAGTTCATAAAAACGAATCTACATATTTTAATTGTCAATAAAATATAATTCTCCTAAATTATTTTGTCTTTATTACTTTACACGTTAAATCAACCGGGTGTAAGTGTAGAATTTATTCTCAAAAATGATTTATATATTATAAAAAACAATAAAAATTCTCACTTATTTATTCTGTTTCTATTATTGTATTTATTATCTGTTATTCACCTATGGGTAAATCAACAGGGAGGAGTGAGTATCAGATTTATTTTACATATTTTATTGTTAAAAAATAAAACTTTCTATTAATTATCCTGCCCTTATTCTATCTCTTATCCGTTATTCACCTTCATGTTAATCAACAGGGAGTAAGTATAGATTTTATTCACAAAGATAATCTACATATTTTATTAATTATTCTGTCTGTTATCTGCCTATGCATTAACTCAACAGGAAGTATGTATATAAATGTCTATATATCTTATTGTCGATTTCTCTATTAATTATTCTGTCATTATTATTTTATTTATTATCTGTTATTAAATCAACAGATTGTAAGTATAACTTTTATTCATAAAATTATCTATATATTTATTGTCAATAAAATAGATTTTTTTTTATTAATTATTCTATATCTATTATTCAATTTGTTATCTATTATTCACCTTCGCATTAAAATCAACAGGTTGTAAGTATAAAATTTATTCGTAAGAATGATCTATTATTTTATTATCAAAAAAGTAAAATTTTCCACTGATTACTCTGTCTTTATTATTCGATTTGTTATCTGCTATTCACCTACACGTTAAATCATCAGAAAGTAAGAATTTATTTATATTTTATTGTCGACAATAGATTCTATACCTGTTATTCACTTATGCATTGAATTAACAGGTTGTAAGTGTGAAGTTTTTTTGTAAAATGGTCTGCATATCTTATTGCCAGCAAAAAAAGATTATTTTATCTCTATCATTCCTGTTATTCACTTACGTGTTAAATCAACAGGTAAGTATCTGGTATAATAGAATTTATTAATAAAAATAATATACATATTTTATTGTCAAAAATAGATTTATCTATTAATCATTCTGTCTCTATTATTCTGTTATCTGTCACTCACTTACGTCAATAGTTTGTAAGTATAAAATATATTCATAAAAAAGGTCTACATATTTTAATGTAAACAAAATAGATCCTTCTATTAATTTTCTGTCTCTATTAATTTATTTGTTACCTGTTATTCACCTATGCGCTAATTCAACAGTTCGTAAGTATAGAATTTTTATTCATAAAAATGAATTATTCAGGGTGGCACCCGAAAGTGCCGTGACGTAACTTATGATACAGCTAGAACCAAAGTATGCAAAATTCTACTAATGAAACCACGGATGCTCATGATTTAAAAAATCTTCTCGGCCTAATTTTACCAAGAATCAGACCAAAATTTCTTTTTGGATAAGTCAATTTCCGGCCAAATTAAAATTTTGAAGATCATCGGCCTAAATTAGCTTAATGCAGGTCAATGCCTAAATACGTCATGGCACTTTGGGGATGTTCTAAAGATGATCTACATGGTTTTATTGTTTATCAATTATTCTGTCTCTATTATTATATCTGTCATGTATTATTTACTTACGCATTAAACTAGACGGTGTGTACAATATCTTATTTGCAAGTGATTTATCTCACAATTAATGTTTAAATAGATAATTACTAAAATTTTAATCCACAGACAAATTTATTATGGATCATGTACAAATTGTAAACAATATAACACGTTTCATGCCTGGTGCCAGAAGTGTGATCCCGAAATAACTGTTCAAGATTGGTCGTGTGCAAGTGGAGATGATGATATTGATAATTGTATTAAAGAGTTTCAACGCGAAGCTATAATGTATGATGAAGTTATTGAATGGATCCCATTTGATAGATTAAATAAAGTTGAGCACATTGGAAAAGGGGGTTATGGATCAGTATTTTCGGCAATTTGGTTGGATGGCATACGAGTAACCGAATATAATCCCGGTACCAAAAACTACGTAAGGTCGCGTAAAAAAGAATCTATGGTTGCGCTTAAAACCTTGAATAATTCACAGAATCTCTCTGAATGTCTGAAAGAAGTAAGTTAAATGTTCTTTTAAAATAAATTAAAGCAATTGACTTATGAAATAAATATATTAATACAGTTCATTTAATAAAGTTTAACAATCATACGCGGTGCAAATTAATGGGTAGTGAATTAGCAATATATGGATTAACTAAAAGCACAGTAAATAATGAGCAGGATAAACTTAAGGCTGGTGACTATATGATGGTATTTCAATTTGCTGATAGTGGAAGTCTTGATAAATTTTTAGAAAAAAAATTTAAAGAACTTACGTGGAAGGATAAATTAATGCAACTTATTGAGATATCAACCGATTTGGCAAAAATTCACAAAGCAGGATATACACATAGTGATTTTCATAGCGGAAATATTTTGCAAAATAAAATTGGAGAAAATATACTTTCTTGTATTGCAGACCTTGGATTATCTAAAAAAATCGATGAAAATAAACAAAAAAATGAAGAAATTAATGGAGTTCTGCCTTATGTTGCACCTGAAGTTTTACTAGGCGAAAATTATACACCAGCAGCTGATATTTACGGACTAGGTGTTATTATGACAGAAATGTCATCTGGGCAGAGACCTTTTGATGGGCATAAATTTGATACGAAACTTTCAATTGAAATTTGTAGAGGTTTGCGACCAAAATTTGGTTATAGAACTCCAGAATGTTATATTAGGTTAGCCAAAAAATGTATGGATTCAGATCCACAAAAACGGCCCACTGCATACGAAGTTAGCATAAAGCTTTATCATCTTTGGAATTATATCCAATATAATATTGAACCGGATAAACTTCAGATAAAGGAGAAATTTTTAAATTCTGATGAAATTATCAAAACATTAGATATCATGCGAAAGCATCCAGGTTCTATGTATACTAGCAAAATGATTAAGGTATTTATTTTTAAAATTTATCTATTTAAACCAATTATACTATATTAACTGCCTTACTGAGTAAACCTACTGATCATATTAAGACCGAACCGATTAAACGATTGATGAATTCAAATGACTAAACTTAATCCGATTTAATATGAAAATCTTTAAAAAAATTTTTGGCCTTAACAATAGCATTATTTCTTAAAAGAAATGCTTGATTTTTTTTTTTTTTTTTTTTATGATTTTTTTTTTTTTTTTTGACCTTCTTTCCATATGGCGTTAGTTTATTATATCAAAAAGCTTGATTTATCTAATAGTTATTATTAGAAAATCTAAAAACTTTAAAATAGAATATTTTTCTTTTATTTTTATCATTTTTAAATTTAACTTTTGAACAGTTTAACAGTTATACTTTATCTTGTAAAAGCAGTTTCCTTTTAAAAACAATTGAGCTTTATAAAAACCATTATTATTATTATATTAAGTGTCACGCATTAAAAGGCACACTTTTACATATAAGCAAATAGAAATACATATAAAATTTTCTACTTCAGTATTTTTGTGAATCTTTTTTTATAATTTATAACAATTTTTTTTATTAAATGTATATCGATATCCATTCAAATAAAATTTTTTTGAAATGGGCCTTTTAATACGAGGCACACCATATTTCAAATTATTCAAGATTTTTGTATTAGAAATTATTCAAGTTATTCAAAATTGGATACTATATCTATTTTTTTGTTTCTTTTAATACATGCAAATTTAGTGAGTATAATAGCTCTTTGCAATTGATGTACTTTATTTGAAAATAAGTTATTCATCTTTCATTTAATTCCTTTTTATTCATTATTAATGTGACTTATTCTATTAGCACAATAATTATTATTCATTGAAACACTATATGGATCTGTTTATAATTTCTGAATTTATCGAGCTTTTCAAATTAGTATGACCACCAAATTTCATGCATCATATTCTGAGAATCTGGATTTTAGAATTTAATATCAAAATACAAGTTGTGATTGACTAGAAATGTATTTTTTTCAAACGTTGATCAAAGTTTTCTCTATATCAGTATTGTCAGTTCCGATGTTTAGAATTATTTTTGGAAATTTAAGTCAAATTTTTATAATTCATAAATGAATGTAGCTAACTATGACTTTATAGAAGTTGGTATGCAAATTATCATTTCTTTATGATTAGTGGGAAAAAACCATTAAAAGTTTTTTTTCTGGCGTGCAATCATGTTACGAATAATCAACAAAATTTGCCTAAATTTTTCATGCAATACACTGTTAAACCTTACACTGATATGTATAGTGGATAGATTTTTATTGTCAAACTTTCCAAAACCAGCAGATATTTTTATCGATTTTTAACAGTTGCCCTACCTCGTGATGTGCGTCAAGTGTAACCCGGATTTGCATGAGGAGAGCATCTTCCTGCGTTGCGAATACAAAGTAAAATTTCCAATTATATAATATAGTCGGAAATTTACTTTGTATCCGCGATGCTCTCCTCATGCAAATCCGGATTACACTTGAACGCACCTCAAGAGGTAGGGCAACTGTTAAAAATCGATAAAAATCTCTGCTCCCAAAACCGATATTTATGGTGGATAGATTTTGTATCAGTGTTAAGAAGTTATTACGTTTGAAAACATTATAAACTATTAGATTTTTATGGAAGAAACAGACTTGATAGATTGAATTTTTAACAGATTTGACAGGTTATCTATTTTGACAGGAGATGTTCAACATATTGTTGTTAGACGAAACTTTTTTTGCATAATGACGAAAGACGAAATCTAGGCCTCAAAAGACGAAACCTTCAAATTCATTTAACGAAAGACGAAACCTCAAATTCATCTGACGAAACCCTGGTACTCTCATAAAAAAAAAAAAATTGAAAATCTATGTTAATAACGAATCCCAATCTCTCTAAAAAAAAAAGTAATATAAAGCAATTTACTGAAAATCTATGCTAATAACAAAACCAACCTATTGCTCCCGCTAAAAGTTGACTACCGAAAATCTGTTTTCGATTAAGCTAAGCTATTATACTTCTATATATTTAAACAAAAAAAAACAATATATTATTGTTGGGGCTTTTTATTTATATTTACATAATACTGGAGAAGTTTATTGACTTGACCCGGCTTGTAACTTTTGATTTTAAAACGCCAATTAAAGAAATAAATAAATATAAATATGGACATGTTATGATGAACTTATCGAATTCATAGATTCAAAAATTTTTCATTAGAAAATTTTAAGAAGCGGCAATAAAGTTTAATCTCATAATTTTCTAAAATTGTTAAGTAATTTTCTAGTAAGTAATATTAACACATAAATTATAAAATAATATTGTCATAGCGAGTTTAACTTTCTGAAAATTTACATTAAGTATTAATAATCGGCAAATAATTTATGTATTTAAAAATCGCATGTAACTAAATCTCAATGCACTAAATCCCAAAAGAACAAAATCCCGAAGATGTAATATCCTGAAAACTAAATTAAATTCTAAAAAAAAAAAATCACGAAAGATTATAATCCCGAAATATCAATCTTAAAAGATTGTAATACCAATCGGAATTATAATCTTTAGAGATTATGACAGGGACACAGAATTTATGCGATAAGAATTTGTAAAAGGTTGTAAAATTACTAAGTTTCCTTTAAATAAAAAATGGCGTCAAATTAATAATTACAATGTGATTTTTTGTGTTTACGTTAAAAAATAAGTATAAATTTGGGCATTATTTGAATCATATAACGATTGATAACTTGTTGCAATTATGGAAATTTTCAATTTGGGAAATTAAAAGTAATGAGTCAAGATAAATGTTACGAGAAAGAAATTAGTAAAAAATTAAAGATAAAGTTAAACAAATAAATTATTAATTTACTCAGGAATGTGCAAGAATATTCAGTTCCGCATAAGAATTCAATTGCAGTTTCAGACAACTGACCTTTTTCAGTAAAGTGCAAAGAATTTAAAGAATTTTTGATATTAAAAACTATTTAAAAGATTTTTGTGAAGAAAATGATGCTTCGAATGGAGAATGTGTAAAAAAAATTCTCTGGTATACTCAATGTTTAATTACTTATTGTTTGAGATAAAAAGTAAATCAAGCATTAATCTTCTATGGGGATAAATTACTTTATAATACTGAGCGTCACATGATAAAATTGAAACATGCTCGATATCTAAGATGTATACTTCAAATTGTAACAATTTTATATTTGTGCTAATCGTAATTGAGATATGTAATGTAAAAATCTAAAGTTTAATTATAAGACCAATTCGTATGGTATAAAATTTTTTTCCTTTTTTTTATCTTCTACATCTAAATCATCAGTTCTTTTTCGTTTATCTTTTTGTGACATAAAATCTTGTTTAATTTCTTGTGGTATAAATTTAGATCTTTTTATAAAACCAATTAAAAATTCAATATGTTCGAAAAATGAGGTCATCATTTTAATTCCCTTATAAGTAGATTGTTTAAGAGTTTATTAATGTAAAGTTAGTTTGAATGCGATTAATTCTGTTTGTCAAATTATTTGGAAGTTTTTTTTTTCATCTTGTTTTATATCACAGATACTTAGTTTAAAGTTGAGGACCAAGTCATCATCATTAATAAAATCTTTTAGGCTATTATATCCTTCAAATCCAATTCTAAGGATCATTTAATATATATTTAAAAAATAATTCTCCGATAGCTTTTATTAACTTGATCTTCTGCTTACTTTTTGTTTTTAATAGACTTTTCATCAAAATCGTGCAATAAATAAACAAGATTGTGAGCAAGAAATTTTTCATCAACTAATTTTTCTTCTAATTTTTTTGGTAAACTTGAGATTTGTTTAACAGTATTTTTGTTTGTTTTGAGTTTGCTATTAATTTTGTTAACGGCGATTTCTTTCTCGCAGCATTTATCTCCAATCATTACTTTTAATTTCCCAAATTGAATATTTTCCATAATTGCAACAAGTTATAGATCATTATATGATTCAAAATAATGCCTGCTTATTAATCTGGCATCATTTTTTATTTATAAAAGTTCCTGAAATTTATACAACTTATTTTTTAACGCAAATTCATTCAAAGGAAGTTTCGAATTGTTTAATTGAATTAGTATATACAAGAAATGCCGCATTATAATAATTAATTTGACGCCATTTTTTATTTAAAGGAAACTTCGTAATTTTCGTTTCATCTTTTTCTTAAATTCACCCGATTTTACTTAATTCAATTTTAATTGTATTGATTTTGAATGTTTTGATTTTACTATCCAAAAATCAATTGTTAATATATGTACAAAATTGACCATATGTTGTATCTGAGAAGCATGACTTGAGTGTGAGAAAATGTTGTTTTCTTTATCAGTTCAGTTATGTAATTTTGATATCACGTACGTATGTACTTTATCATCTTTGATTGGTGCATCTGAAAAATGTGATTCATATAAAATTAAGAAAATAAAATAAAATAATATAAATAATTTCATACTTATTAACAATATCAGAACAGATTGTCGAAGCTTTAAATTTAATGAAGCTTAAATAAAATTTAATGAGGTTTAAAGATGTTTTTGATCAACGGAAGTGTCAAAAAATATTAATTACGAGATATTTCAGATTATTCACAGGTTCGGCCAAAGTATGTATTTATTGCATAATTATTTAAAAAACTCTGAATTGTTTTTAATTGAAATTAATTTTAATAAACAATTTCAATTTTATAAATATCGACAGTATTGTATATTAATAGAAATACCAATTATTCTAATTTAAAATAAGAAATCTTTCAATCTAATGGTAAAGAATTAGAACAATTCTTTGCCATAGTCAAACCTAAAAATGTCAGTTCATGGTCTATTCTTAAAAAAGTAGGGTTTTAACCAATGCTAACTTATCAATTGATTTTGAAAATAAAGTTTATTATTTGCACCACTATTAGATAATTTACTAAATTATTGTAGAAAAATTTGAATTTATTAATAAACTTAATTATTTCATGGGTAGAAGCTGGTAAGCATTACACTCAAGAAAGTGATAAAATTTCACATTTTGTATAAATATTATAAAAAAAATTTTTTTTATTAATATAATATATTATTCGGGGTCCTTGTTAGATGATAAAATTACACTTAAGTTAATGATAATTATAATACTAAATGATTTCATCAACAAAATTATCAGTGATAAATGATTTTGACCGGTATTCAAATACCAAATTGTGTAGAATGCCATCAGATCATTCCTTACCAAAATTTTAGTGATACTAAATTAGTTGATTTTATTTATTTTGTCACTGTACCTTATAATAATTGCCGATGCAATCGAATATGGCTGAATATTTCCGTTCCTTACATTCATTAATCCGACACAATTTTCGTATCTATCCATTATACTTTGTTCTTTTTTTTTTGTAGGTTTTTTATTGGGTGATGAAATGATAATCCTTGGTTGTTAAAGGCGAATTTGTCATTCATTTAAAATACTCGCATTTTGTTTAATGTTAATGTCCGCTTTTAAATATAATCGTATTAAAAAGGTAATTGTGCACCGATTTTTATATACATCAAATATGTAATGTTTAAAGTTAACAAGCCTGTCATCTTTCTGATAGACACGTTAATGTATTTAGGGGTGGATACAAATGACCAAAAGCAAAAAGTTATATTTTAATTTACTAGGTTCTACTACTAAAATTTCATAAGACATCTATTACTTAATTTTAATAATTAAAATATTTCCAGGGTTGGCAATTTACTATGGTTCTTCTATTAGCTTATATAATTCTATTCATTTTCTTTTTATTTTTCTGTTGTAAATTCTTAGTATTAACAATTAAGCTTTATAATTAAGAGTAAAATGGTTTAAATTTATTATATATTCAATTAATTGTAAATTAATAAATTATTAAAATAAGTTAAGTTCGCGAATCTTTACTGTTAAGGTGTTCAAGATTAACATATTTTTCCGAATAAAAAGATGTATTTGGAAACTCATATATAATGAAATGAACCTTTATTAATGTAGTTTAATTTATACAATCTAAAAATAATGATAAAAATAGAATATTATTATTTATCTAATACGTAATATATGTATGTACTTCTGCTTTAAGCCTAGTCAGATAATATAGGATTAAACACTAATCCTGTTTTAGGGTGATTGGAGATCGCATTTTAAATGTTAGCAACGTCTAATTGAAAATCGTCACACTTTCCATTTCTGGTGCAAAATTTACTGATCAAATCGTAGATCAATTCCAATTTAACATACGAAAAGCATTGCACGCATGTTTCATATAATTGTAATTTTATTTGATGGATGCAGGTTATATTAGTTGTTGAAACTGAAACGGGATATGCTCCCGGAAATAGCAAATAATATTGCGCCGGGAGATCACCGTAAGCAGTTGAGTTTGTGCGGCTTAGCGCTGGCCGGTGGTTTCCCGCCTGCGTAACGCAGGCCGGCCGTTAATATGAACATGTGATGTGAATTGATATTCACTAGTTATAGTTATGAAAATGGCATGTTCATTTAGCTGTGATTTATGTGCTATTGAATTGAAACTGAAACGGGATATGCTCCCGGAAATAGCAATGATATTGCGCCGGGAGATAACCGTAAGCAGTTGTTTATGCGGCTTAGCGCTGGCCGGTGGTTTCCCGCCTGCATTGCATATGCAGGCCGGCCGTTAGTGTGAACATGTGATATATTTTTTTTTTTTTACCTGCATAATACCGGCATTGATATTATGAGAATGGCCGGCTCCTTTTGGGAGGGACGGTTGGGTCGCAAATTGTGGTCTGTCGCAGTTGAGTGAGCAATCGTTGGCTTGCGTTTCCCATGGATTTATCTTTGTTCTCATTGCCGCCTTTATCAAGTTAGTGATTACCGTTTATGGAAAGTTATTCAAATCATACTCACCTCCTTTGATTATCTGGACCGGACTTGTTCCGCATCAACATGCTTAGCATCTTTTCGATCTGTTGACTTTACGTCAACTCGAATGAATCAAGCCTCATTTTGGATTCAAACGATGCAGATATAAACTATGGGTAAAACAAGTAAAACTTTTGATTTATTTCTAAGTATTATTATAAATTTTTTTACAAAAAACTTTGTCAAGTTAAATTGATAGTCTTCTAATTGGTTTTTATTCTATTTTTAAAAGCATTATATCTTCTATGAATTGATTTTTTCAAATATGAAAATTTCAAAATTTTATTAAGCGAATTTATAATAAAAATTGAACTTCATGACCCGCTTGTGAACGAAGTCACAAGGCGGGACATTATTGCGAGTCACCGGATTTTCGTGTGATAGCAGATCACCAGATTTCCGTGTGACAGCAGATCATGGACGGAATGTTATTTGAGTAACCTGATGATCTGCATCGATCTCTTTGTTCTTTGAGTTTTCTGCTAGACATGGTGTCCAGCTAACCCCCCTACCACGCCCAAAAGAAAAAAGAAGGAGAAGAGAAAAAAGAGAGGGGTTAAGGAAAAGGGGGAGCAGTACACTACTACAAAGTCACTAGACTTTCACGGAAAAGAACAAACAAAGAGGTCGAAGGACGATGCTCGAAAAGATCTGCTCACGTGACGTCCTGCGGCTTGTTCCGCGACCCCACTCCCATACTGTACTACGTCGTTGCATAGAAGGACGTGACTGCAGGTAGAAAGGTTGGTCACGACTGTTGTGTGCGAGGAAGGGGCACACGACGAGACGAGCAATAATAATATAAATAACAATCGATACTTGGCTTGAATTTAAAGTCTTAAAATTGGTCAGAAAATGGTCGAATACTGGCTTTTTTTTAAGGGTAGAGGGTATGTAGATCATTTCTATTAATAAACGAGTGACCAAAAATATTTTTACTGCGAATTTAAAAGTTGCTACATATAAAAGTTAATTTTTTACTATATAAATTGTATTTATGTATTAAGTAAAAATTGTTCGTAATAAAAAATTACACATAGCATAAAAATTTTATTAATTTTGAATGAAATTTGATAAAGTTTTTATAGTATCAACTTTTGCGGGGGCGGGGTCTATTCTGCGGGGGCGATCCAATCAAATCACGTGTAAACAATAAGTAAAATAGGGTCGCGAAGATAAAAATAACTATATCTTATGTTCTACTGGGCCAATTTTAATGATCCGACCACCATTAGAATCAGAAAAACCTCCTCTACAATTTTATTTAAAAATTTAATATGGTTACTTAATAAAAATTTTCTTTGTTATTAAATATAAAATTTTTAGTAACTAGTTTATTAATAGAAATGATCTACATACCCTCTACCCTTAATCCATACCCCAAATTAATTCAATTACTGTGGCAAAAATGGTGATTATAGAGAGGGGAGATTATATAGAATTACCCTATATAATCACATCTAATACTGTGATTTGTATTATGTGATTATATAGAGGGAAAATCTATTACAGTATTACTTCAAATTAACCCGACATGGGCATTAGACCAACTTAAATAACTAGTAATAAAACGGCGACATTTTATAGGGCTGGAGCCTTATGTTTAGGTTTTGAATTTAAATAAACGTTAATGCTGTAACTTATACTTCATCAAAATAATTTACATATTAAACCTCGATATGAAAAATTTGAAAATACATATTTAGAAGCTCATTATAGCACATCTATCAATTAAATATCGCCTTTTGTTGATGGAAGTATCTAATATTTGATCAAATGTCTCACGAATCATGAGACATATCTCAAACTATCCTAATCCAAACACCAAATGCTTATCCTAAAGAGCTTGTTAGAATGGTTTTATAACACAACAATAAAGAGCCGTTAGGATGACAACCATAAGAAGTTTTTAGAATGATTATTTATCACTAACTATAAATAGCTGATAGAATGATTATTTTTTTAACACTAATCATAAATAACTTTTAGAATGAATTATTTAGCACTGATCATCAAAAGTTGTTAGAATGATGATTTAACGCTAACCATAATTAGCTGTTAGAATGATTAAAAAAACTAATCATAAAAAGCTGTTAGAATGGTTGCTTGGTTTCGACTATTTTGATTTCCACATACACCGGATGATTGGCTAAAACTCACATGATTGTCATATTCATTCGATACTATTTTTATATTTCGCGTATTATATAATGGAATTTTGAAAAAGACGTAGATTGTTCATCTATATCTCACAGAATATTGAATAAATCCGTAAATTACCCATCACTACAATATAGAACTTTTCACTTTGGATACTAAATTTAATAGTAACATCCGTTGGATATCCGTTAAAATTAATATGAAACCGTGATAATGAATCCAAGCTCTACAATAATAGATTATATATTGTAAAATTGATTAAAAATGGTTAAATCTAATTATTTAATAACGGGTTTAACATTTAACAATGATTTAAAAAAAAGGTCGATTCAAATATAATATATAAAACAAAAAGGAACGATTCAAGTATAATTGAAAAAATAAAACATGTGATACTAAAAGAACTAAAATTATTAAATATGAATTACATCTTATTATTAATAATCTGTTGTCAAGAATCGCTGAGTCATTTTCAATCAGGAAAATTGAAAAATAACGACTATAAAGTACTGATACCCAGTTGGTGTAAAATAGATTGAAAACTGGCAAAATTGAAATAAACATGCACACCACATACATCTCAACCCGAGAAGTACTATTAGTTACCAATCAATGGTTGCGATTTCTGTTATGTTATTACTATTAATAGTAATCGTTGTTTAGTCGATTAATATAAAATCATAGTTAGTTGATAACTAGTTGATAACTAACGATTAATTGTAATCGAACCAGTTGATAGTAAATCGATTAGTTGTTTAAATTTTTTTTTAAATCGATTAGTTGAAAAGTTGCCAACTAGTTGGCTTTTCAATTAACGATTTGGAACACTATATCGATTTAGCGTAAATAGATACAAAATGCGATTGAGGAAAATTCTAATCTTTAGATCATTTAAAACCTGATTACTTATAAAATTTAATTGTATCCGATATCTACGAGCTTGCCAGAGCAGTCACCTCAAAGCTCACTAACGATCACAGCTGATGCAGCAAATAATCGATTGTTTACAGCTGATTTAATAATTAGTAGGGCACGTGATGAATTTTGTGATGATCATATTTCGGTCGATAATAAAAGAAGTTTTCAATAATACTTTCGACTAGTACAAAACATACCGCGATAATATATCGGCCAAAAATTATATTATCGAAAACTATATTGTTATTACCGAAAAATCATTATCGAAATTTGGATGATTATCACAAAATTCATTACGTGTCCCACTAATTTTCAAATCAGCTATAATTGATTGATTGGAAACTGTTGCTGTGACATTATCATTAGTGAATTTTTGGGGACCTAATTTGTGACACATAATGTATTTTGTAATGGTCATTAGCAAGTTTAGGTAATTATAATAGAACAGGATAAAGTTGAGAAGTACTTGTAGATCGAATGAAATCTGCAATTCCACTTTTCTAATGCGATTATCAGTGGATTTCAAATTATGGTGATAAAAACGTAGTCTTTGATACTTATATATATTATTTTGAATGTGATTTATAGAGGGTTAATATATATATAAATATTTAATTTTTATTATATAGTGTGATAGTGATTATACTCTATTGTGATTATTTAAAGGTATTTTTATATAATTCAAAAATTGTGTGATTATATAGGATTTGTGATTATTGAGGAGGTGATTATAGAGGAGGAAGACAATAATTCTTTAAATTGTTTATTCCGAAGTATATTTGGATAAGATTTTTTGATTGACGCCAAGACGTTAAAAAAAATTGAATGCCGGGACATTCTTTTTTGGCCCGATCAGACCTCTAGCTATAGCCTTACCAAAATTTAATGAGAAAAAAAAATTGCAAGAAGCACATAAAAATGTTTTATTAATATACGATGAGATGATGGTTGGGACCAGCATGATTAAAAATCCTATGATTGTTAAATTATGATAAATATATACAATAGATCTTTTCTTTATTTAGTATAAATAACTTTTATTTCTATTAACGTGTGCGTGTTAAGGGGTAAGAATTATGAAAATTCTAGATAGCACGTCAACGTGTAAAATCCTAATTTAAAATCCGTACAATACTGCTTTGGTTTTATATATTATTAAGATTTAATTATTTTAGAATTAGTATTTTACACTTAATATCAGATCGATCAGTTCACCTATACCATACCAGATACTGATATTCTGTAATTCCGAAAAAAAAACACTGAATCAAATGTTAGAAATATTTTATAATATTTGGATTTTAACTAATTCGTATGGGCATATTAGTATAAAATTGCTAAAATTGCTTAGACCATGCGCATGGTGCCCATCTCTAATCAGCATCCATCCATATTAATATCAGATGTTAATATCATTTATACAGACTACTTTAGTAATTAATAATAAATTATATTTGAATGATCAAAAAATTTTGATATTTAAGAAACTTTCACAGAAAAAAAATTAAATAATAAAATCAAACGAACTTTCACAACACTTTCTAAATTCTCGCTTAAAGCAAAGAGGTTCTTCTCATACAATAAATTAATTTATTATCATGTTGAAAATGTTGTTGAATAAATTTTTGACTATTATAGTACTCCTCGCTTTCACAGGCGTAGGGTCCACTATTCCATTAAATACCACGTTAGATATCCTACCAATCAATCTGGACAGTCTATCAGCAGACTGCAAATCTGAATTGTTTAAGATTGTTATTAATCCTGAATTTCTAACATGCATTCCAATTCCTGCTATTGCACAACTTTTACCGATAATTCCTGAAATTGAAAATATTAAAAAAAATCCCAAAGAAATTTTAAATTTTCTTGATCAAATTGATCAATTCTCCAATGATATCTGTTCAGCACCCAAATGCTCTGATGACTTTGTTCAAAGTTCAATTAATGATATAAAAGATCAATGTTCAACGGATCTAGCTGGCAATAACACAATTGCGGAAGTTATATTTGGAATTGCCGTTTTATATTCTCCCTTGAGAGATTCAATATGCTTTAAAAATAACAATACATTCTGCATACACGAAACTTTAAATATCACCTTAAATTTACCTGACTCTCCGTTTAATATCACCGGTAATACTATTATAGATGCTATTGCCGTTGCTGACCCAGGACAAGTCTGTACACAGTGTAACAAGGACATAATTAATACTTTTGGCAATTTTCTTAAAAACAATACTCTCGCATTACAAGTACTTGCTCAGGCGGGAATTAATCAAGCACGTATTGATACAATGAAAATTGGTGTTGCTGTTAAATGTGGTATTAATTTCGAGGGTAAGTGAAATTATTATGGGAATAAAAGCTAAATATCTATATACTCAAACTAATTATAATTTTCTGCATTAACAGATGGTGAGACCTGCAATAATTCTTCACAATGAAATTATGTTTTAGTTATCGTTATTAAAAATTGTTCATCTCTACGCGATAAATATACGTATAAATTTACATAGATTTTAATAAAAATAGCTAATCAACATAAAGTGTCAAATTTATAATTTTTTAAACCTGTTATTAATGGTTAAATCGTAAATTTGAATTCACAATCTTTTAATTTGTTATTGTTCTAATTTTAAAGCATTTTATCTTCAAATAATTTATTATTAAATATTTATTAATTTCTTTACAGAAACCTAGGTTTTTTTGCAAAATATATTTACAATATAGTTACAACATATTATAATCTTAAAAGATTATAATTCTAATTAGAATTATAATCTTTTGAGATTTATGATATTTCAGGTTATGATCCTTTGGAATTATGTTCTTTCAGAAATTTTTTTTAAAAAAATTTAATTTTTGTGATATTACACCTTCAGGATTTTGGATTTAGTGCATTGGATTTAGTTCCTCAGGATTTTGACTTTCGGGATTTTGAAAAAATCTTAATTGATAATCACCTTTTATTAAGTTTTTTGATCTAATTAAAAATAGTATATTTTAAATTTTATCTTTATCTGAACAATGCATTTACTTCTACTTGTTTATTACCGTATATAATAAAATGCTTTATAATTTTATAGATTTCTGTTTTTTAATTTATTTTTTTATTTATATAATCTTCAATTATTCCAATAATATTCATCGGTTTCTTCATCTTTTATTAGTTTTGCCACCCTTTACAGATTTGTCAGTTTCATCACCTTACATCTGTTTCGTCACCTTTCACCAGTTTCGTCAGCGTGAAACCTCAAGGTTTCGTCTAAAAACGCTATACGTGACCATATTTCAGCATAGTGAAAAATCCATTTGAATGGTTGTCGATCTCATAGTAGCGTACAGTATATACGGTTATCCGGCAAACTCATATGATCATGAAATTATTTCTTCTTGATATTTTTTTATGTGTTATGATGTAAACATGTTTATTTAAATTAAAACTCAGCGAGCAACTCCCTACCAATCATGATCATAAATTGCCGGATAACACCAATATTGGGCAAATTGTCGAATACAGTAATTTGGCAAATGATTGGCTACACGTGCCGCAGAGCGGCACGTGATCATTTGCCAAATTACCGTTATTCTACAATTTTTGCCCAATATTGTATACTTATTATATTTTATATCATATACTGTACAGATCTGTCATATACGTATATACTAGCATATACAGTCATACCTCTGTATAATCACCCTATTTGGCTAGCATTTTTTGGTGATTATATAGAGGTGTGCTTAAATAGAATTACCTCTTTACAATCACACAATATAAAAAATATATTTAATGTGATCTTAAAGAGGTACTTAGTGCTCCTACAGACCAACTTGAACCAGATTTTAGTCAAGTCTAAGTCTGGTCTGATTTTTGGACTTTTATATTCAGACTTTTAGTCAAGTCTGAGTCTGGTCTAAGGTTGGTCCGAAGTCTGCAGACTGGTCTGAGTCCAAATATATTTTTTTGGTGCTGGACAAGTTTACTTAGTGCATTTTGTTAGAATAAATTAGTAAAATTTTATAAATCATAAAA
>QKWP01000464.1:223234-252029 GCA_003550325.1 Gigaspora rosea | reverse complement strand
TTTTTTTTTTTTTTTTTTTACCCGGTAATTTGGGTTGAAATTTTCGTGACAGGTATGTAATCGTTAAAGATTTGTTAATCGTTATATATCGTTTTAAATAATTATGATTATAATCGATTTATAGATATATAATGATTATAATATATAAAATGATATATGTCGATTATAGATATATATCGATTTTCAACCAGTTAATCGATATATATCGTTATTTTTTAATCGATATAAAACGATTAACTGTTATATATCGATTAATATCTATATATAAAATTTCGTGATGTACATAGTTCGGGTTTGGAATTTGGGATTTCTACTTAATTTGGGTCATAACTAAAACCCAAACATATGTCCCATTTAATTCAATAGTGTCAAACTCAAAACCAATCAAATTTGCTAATCAAAAATAGCAATATGTATATGCGTATAACTATAGCAATATTAAATTAGCAATTTCACAATGATGCCGTAATATTTCTTTATTTATATTATTAATTATTTTTATTAAAATGGCAGTTTCACAAATTGGGCCATGATGCCAAATAAGATAGTAATATTTCTTTATTTATATTATTAATTGTTTTTTTAAAAAAAGTATTTGCACATGCATTATAAGGCTGTGTTGTATCATGAAACCTGGATTTTTTGAATTAATGAAATAAATGCCTTAAAACCCGTTATGAAAATACTAATTCGTCCTGAATGAACGTCCTGAATGAGATTATGATTTCGAGTTGTTATAACTTAATTTTCCATTGCATAATAGATTTTTTCACGTCTATTGTAATTTTGATCTAAAACACGTACAATTATTAATTAATATAACATCTATAAAATTCTTTTTTAAATAGTATTTGTCTATATATGATCAAGAGCCGGTCATAAAAAGGATGATTATTAATAATTAAATTCAGTTTAACTAGCGGAATGCATAGAAATTCTATCGTATAATAAATTCTTTCACAGTTTTTCAATTTGATGCCCTGATGAGACCAGAATTTCTTGAGATTAGTAATTAAAACCACATTTGGCAAATAGTTGTACTTAGCTTGATTCTGTAACATTAAGGCTCGTATGAACGTTAATCTTGTAGCTAACTTTTTCTAGTTAAGTTATATTGACATTGAGTTATATTACTATATTAAATGATTATTACAAATATAATCTTTGTTCATAAAAATAAAGTAACAGATCAATCTTTAAAATTCATTACCTTTATGTAAATGGCTTTAGTAGCCTAATTAATTAAAAATTTTTACTCAAAAGTAAAAAAAAACCACGCAACTTTGGCTCGTGAGCATTAGACTTGTAGCTGCCTTTTTCTAGTTAAGTTATATTGATATCAAGTTATATTACCATATTAAATGATTATTACAAATTTCTAAAAATAAAGTAACAGATCAATCTTTAAATTCGTTACCTTTATATAAATGGTTTGAATAGCCTCATTAATTAAAAATTTTTACTCAAAAAGAAAAAAAAAACTACGCAATTTTGCTAAATATCGTTAAGTAGCATGCGTTTATACAAAACCAGTATAAACACTATGACCTTAATCATCAAAAATAATTTGACATGTATATAAACATATCTTGGTGCTTTTGTTTTACATAGTCTATAATTGACAAAAAAAAATAAATAAAAAAAAATAAAGTAAAAGCAAAAATAAAGCAATTATTATGGAAGAAACCACTATTTCGGCTGATAAATCTCCAGGTTCTCAACTACTTGAAGTTATCGAGATTCCTGCAAAGCGTAAAATCAAAAAAAGCAAAGGAGGTAGACCAAGAATGCCTATCTGGGACAATTACGATGAAGGTGAAGAAGATGGGCATGGGCATTTTGGAGCTAGTTGTCATTATTGTAATAAGGAAAAATGGCAGCGTGGAAAACCTTCTACTATGGAAGCACATTTAGCACTTCATTGTAAAGGACCAGTACCGGATGATATTAGAAGAAGGTAGTTGGTTGAAGTTGCTAAAAGAGGTGAAAAAGCAAATAATAAGAATGAAGAAATTCCGATTAGAAAAAAAGCCAAAACATCGAATCAATTAATCACTTCACACTTTCAATCGATTAGCAAATTAACACCCCAACAATCCGCAGAAATTACAAAAGCATTGCTTAAAGCTTTTGTATGTTGTGGACTTCCTTTTGCCATTATCGATAACCCGTATTTTCAAGATTTTTTGAGACTTTTACAGCCCAATTATGCACCACTGCATAAAAATGCTCTTTCGGGCACAATACTCGATAGAGAAATTGCACGAATCATTATTAAATTGAAGCAGAACTGCAAAAAGCAGATAATTTAACTTTATGTAAGTATTATTAGTTTTTGTTTTTTAACAACAATACTATAAGTAATACGTACTTTTTAATTTATAGCACTTGATGGTTGGACTTCCCCAAAGGGTGATTCACTTTATAATTATATTATTACAACTCCAAGCCGTCACGAATATCTCTACGCTTTAGCTGATTACTCAGGAGAGCATCAAACAGGAGATTTTATTGCCAATAAAATTTCAGAGATTATTGAAAAAATTGGACCTCACCATTTTGCAGCAATTGTAATGGATAATGGGTCTAATGTACGAGTTGCACAGCGAACTGTCCATGAAAATTATTCGCATATCTTAAATATTTGTTGTATTGCCCATGCATTAAATCTAATAGCAGCCGACCTTGTTAAAATAACCTTAGTCAAAAATGTTTTAAAACAAGCTAATATACTAGTTTCGTTTTTTCAAAAATCTCATCTAGCAAACCGGCTTCTGCGAAATACTATCTTATCTATGAATATTAAAGGTGGTTCGTTAGAAACATATTGCGAAACGCGCTGGGTATTTATTTATGATACAACAAATTTTATCGTGCATGTTAGACCTGCAATTGATAAGGTTTAAAAATTAATATTCTGCTATTTGATATCCAAATATTTGTTTTTACTTAGGGAAATCTTATTCTAATTAATTATTATTTCTATTATTTAGATTTTTGAAGAACAACTGGATATATTTACCAATAAAGATGTATATGAAATTGCATTCAACGAAGATGATGTTTTCTATATATCGTGCAAAAGACACGCTTTAGTTTTTGAGCCAATTAAACGAGTAATCAATTTTCTTGAAAGTCGTACTGCAAACCTGGCCGATTGTTTCGTAGGAATAGCACAAATAGCAGCTTCTTTTAAAAGAATACACCCTAGTAATGATCTTTGTGCTCCTGCTATTGCATCATTCAATTTTCGTTTTGAACAATTCGACATTTCACCTTACCTTCTAACTTACTTCCTCCATCCAAACCACCAAACTCATGGTCTTAAAAAAGGAAACTTAGTAACATTTGCGAATTGGCAGTCCATTACTATCAAAACTTGCATCATAATAACAAAGAATGTCGTGAATTAGTATGTCAACTAATCAAGTACAAAGCAAGGGTTGCACCTTGGAATCTTGAATATTCTTCTAATTTAACACCTGCTTTATGGTGGGGAGTTGTTGAAGATGAGCATACGCATCTACAAGAACTAGCAAAGACTGTTTGCCATTGCACCCTCTCAAGCCAATTGTGAACAAAATTTTTCACTTTTAAAATGGTTTAGTGAAGGATGTCGCACACGACTTCAAGTTCCAAGACTAGAAAGTATTCTGCAAATATACTCCTTCTATGTATCAAATATAAAACAAGAGTTAAATTTTTATGATAAAAATTTTGAAGAAGCGGAATTGCATAGTAGTGTAGTAAATGAAACAATCTTTGCAGAAGTGGATAATAATGGATCAAATAAAGACAAAGATAAAATAGAAATTGAGGATCTTACGGCAACTGATATTACAAAGGTTCTTCGGGATTTGGTAGATCTGTCCAACCTGATATTTGGAGCAAATAATAAAGAAGAAATTACTTTGATGGATGAAGAAGAAACTACTATAGAATTCGATAGTAGGTCTTTGGTCCAGGATGTATTAAGCGATGATGATTTATATGAGTAAAACTACAAATTCAATCTGTATATTGAGCCTTACCCAAAATTTTTTTTCTAATATTCGAGTTTTTCTTCTTATTCGATATTTGAGTTTTTTTTCATATTCATATTATTATAAATAAAAATAATAAGAATCGTTTGTCCTTAATAATGAATATAAATTTAAACATATTGGATAGGCTTAACACATTTAACATATATACCATAAATTAGTGAATATTCACTAAATAGAATAAAATGCTATGTTAGATTTAGAGGTCGGATTCAATAAATAGTATATTCGATATTCACTGAATATTTGAATATTCGAATATTTAATTTTCACTGAATTGAATATTTGAATATTTAAAATATTCACCAAATAATTTATTGAATATTCAATGAATAAATATATAAATTATTAATAAAAATAAATAAATTATAAAATAAATTATAAACCAAGTTTGTTTAATAAAATAAATAAATTTAATAAATTTAATATTTATATTTTATTTTATAATTTGAATAATATACATATATATATTATAACTTTAATATACTTAAAAATAATACATAAATAAGTTACGTCTGTCAACTGGACTCATCGTAAAATACCTATATATTAGTTTAAAAAATATATAAAGCTTAATATATAATCAAAATTTAAAAATTTGAGCTGCATGGGAGACATATAGACGGACCCAAAGCCTGCTTTAAAAAAAGCATGTCTATAGCCTATACTTTGGCTCCAAATCTATCTAATTTTTATAATTATTTTTAATTATATATCTAAAAATAAGAAAACAAGCAAAATTAGTATCTTGGTTTAATAATTAAAAAAATAAAATGCATAGAACAGAATACAACCATAACTAAAAAGCTCTAAAACTTGGACCAAATTCTTCTATGCTTCTTTTGTAACTGGGGTTTTTACACCTTATCAGTTATGTTATTAAATAATATTAGCATTATGACACTACAACAATATAATACGGTAACCTCATGACAATATCTAAAGCTCCAAAAAACAACCACAACAACAGCATAGTAAGATGACAATACTATAAAAAAAAATGTAATAGTAAAAAAAGTAAGAATAAAAAAAAACATTTATCTATGCCAATTAAAAAAAATTTTTTTACTCATGACAGAAGTAACTGCATTTATAAGCAGTGAGGCTTTTGAAACCGAATTAGTAATTTACTATGCAGTGTAGATCTATACTTTATAATACTGTAATACTGTAATCTTATATTACTAAAGTTCTAACTGTCTGTCCGCTTAAAGCAAGTGATCGCTTGCTATCTTCTATATCTAATATATTATTAAATTCAATTCTGACTGGTCAATTTCGGTACTTATGTAACCAATCGTATATGTAAACAAGTTCATTTCAACAAAGTTCATTTACCCTAGATAGACAAGAATTGTTAATTAGACTATTAATAAAAATAACATGTACAGTATATAAATTGTAGGTAATATAAAAGATTTATATATTCTAACACGCATATAACCATCGACATGTACAATTCAATTTCAGTTATCGTGATCTGGTTCATTATTCATGAGTGCTAACTTATTTTATTAAAAAAATAATATGTATTTGTTATAAAGATAAGGTTTCGAACTTTCGATTTTACCCCTAGGTTCATTTCGGATTTTTTATCTGTACACTTTTTTTTATTAATTTTATTTTATTTTATTTCTAAATAAATGCCTTCATACTACAGTACATATAATTTCATTTATCTTTTAATATCGTTGTCATTATTCTTACATATGGGATCTTTGCTAAAAGAAAAAGAACTCCTTTTGGGACTATAATAGTCCTGAAAGCAAGAATTCCAATATGGTATGATTATCATGTGATTTATGATGTATCGAGTTATCTACATTATAATCCGAAAGTTGTTAAAATATGTAAAATTGGTATACTAAAATCAAGATATACCTTAGATAAATAAGGGTTGAAAACATTTAATCGCATAAAATTTTGCTTCTGCTTAGGTAGAGTTAGGGTTTGAAGGCGTTTTTGTTTGATTTTATGTTACATGACTTAAATTTTGATTTGACCAGATAGTGAAAATTTTTAAGGGGTGGATGAATGATGTTGATCTTTTCGGAATGGTATTAAAACCAGTTAGATTAAACTGTTAAATGAACGGATAATTTTTTTAGGTAATTACAAACAAATTATATAATTAAAGTTAAAATAAGTATAAATAAGCTACATCACTATGTCATGCAAAATCAGAATATACATAATCTATAGTATTAAAATTTTATTTTTGTTGGCTAATTTTGGATCATGTAATCTCTCTAAAAAAGAAATATCAATTATGATGCCAAGAAAAGTTTCTAGACTATAACTTTGTGCCAATCGTTCACGTTTTGAACTTCTAAAAAAGAAATATCAATTATGATGCCAAGATTAATAACTTCAATTATATGATATTTGAATTCTATTGCAATAGTATTCAGTGAATATTCAATGAATATTTCGAATATTCATTCTATATTTTCAATGAATATTCGAATATAATACTGTAAGATTGAACAAATGAATATTCGAATAGACCACTAGTTAGATTTAATACTGTAGTTATCACATTAAATAAATTATAAAATACCTTTTGCATCTATGATAAAAGTTGAATTTTTTGATTACTTCAACTAAGTTCTCATTAAATTTACACACCCAATGCTAATAATTTTTTAAAAAATGCCTATTTAATAAAATATAGTTATATAATTCCTTTATCGTTGATTAATCTATGATCGTGAATCAGAAATCTTGCCACAAGACGGTTGAAGCTTAATAGAGAAGAGTCGTTTAAGTAAATTAATAGATTCTGCTATTAGAAATCCCGTATGTATCTCAAGACTTTTAGCAATAAGAGTTTCCAATGATTTTACTTCAGACTAATAACTTTTAAAAGTATTATAGTCAAGTGCGTCAATATGTTTTTTAAGAGGTCTTTCCCACACAGATCCAGCAATAAACTTTTTAATATCATGATTGAGGATCATTGCTCTGACGTTGAGATGTTCTCTGATGGATTCCTATAATTTACCAATTGTATTTATTATTATTAGATAAATTAAATTAAAATGTAAGCGAAAAAAAATAAATACAAAAAAATAAAAGCTTGCCTTTTTTTCGAATTAACTGACTTGCCAGTTTGGCTATATCATTATTATATGTCGTACGATAATTTTCAAATGCTTGTCGCAATTTATTTGATATTTTGTTCCAATTAGAATGATTTCTAACTAATTCTAACTATGTTGGGTGCAATGCGGTTAATTAATGAAGTGCGAGTCCTTTTTATCGGCATTCCTGTTTGCAGAAATAAGATACAGGATTGTTCAGATAATATTTTTGCCATATTAGATGAGTCATTCGGAGAAACCTATTTATTACATATAAATTTTATAATTAATAATTTATGGCTTTAAGTGAAGTCGAATTCAACTTTTGCTATATAATACAAGTCGCTCTTCTTATAACGAACTCTTAATATAATAATATCAATTAAAACTCCAAAGTTAATATATAATTCTTTTTAGATGACAAATTTACTAATAAATCTCTTGATATATTTAATTTTGGAATTTTATTAATAAAATTGATAATTTTAGTATAATGAGAGTGACTTTATAAATAATTAAATAAGAATTAAGTGCATATTACGTATTATTATTTATTGTGGTAATGCATGATTATTATTTAACTTATTAATAAATATGCATTATTATTAATAGCCTACGCTTTTAAAAATAATCTTGGTTAAATTGTAACTAACCTGGTTTGATATAAATAGTGATGAACAAATTGTATTCAGTGCACGTAGGACTAGATCTTTACGTGTTTCCAACTATCGAAGGAGATGATCTTCATCTTGAAAGAATAATTCATGATTTGTAGCCGTAGTTGTTGTATGAACTTTGTTTTGTTGAATTGTTGAATAGGAATTATCGTAATTAGTACTTTGAACATTCAACGGGATCAGATTGTGCTGCTTAAATGAAGAAAAAAATTCATCCTATGGTAATTCATCTGAAGACTCATTTTCATCTTCATGATTAGAGAGATGTTCACTATAACTATTGGAGCGTTGAATCAAAGGTTCGACATCAAACTCATTTGTTTGAATACTTGAAACAGCAGTTCTCAGCTTTACTTGTGATGGCACTTTATGTTGATATTTGTTAGCTGCAAAGGAGGAACGATTTTGAACTTGCTGATCATCATTGATATAAACTTGTTTTTCAGCAGTTCTCAGATTTACTTGTGATAACACTTTATGTTGATATTTGTTAGTTGCAAAGGAGGAACGATTTTGAACTTGCTGATCTTCGTCAATATTAGTTTGTTCTTCAACATTTTCAGATTGTAAATATTCAGATTGATTTAAAGTTGTTCTTGAAGATGTTTCCAAATTTGGTACAGAATTTTCCAGCAATCTTGAAGATGTTTCCAAATTTGGTTCAGAATTTTCTTTTTAATAATATTTAATAAGTATTATATAAAGCATATGAAAATTGAATTTTTTTTATATATATATGTCTATATTGTAAAAAAAAAAGTAATAAAATAATCAAAAAAATCACTGGTTACCTTTACTTTTGCTTGGTATGATTTTTGTGGCTTTTTCGATTTTGGTAAATCAGTTAAAGGTTCAGATGTATCTAATTCAGTTCGTGCATTCTTTTTCTTCGTACTTCTCATTACCTCTTTAGCTATAAAAAAACTAAATTGGGCTAAGCTAACAATTTGTAAAACAGGGATCAAATGCTTACAGGTTAATAGCTTCTTGGGTGGCATTTTATTGTAAGCGAAAAAAGATAAAAATATCAAATTATTTATATACAAATAAGTGTTTATATGATGTAATCTGAATTACGTCCTTATGTTATAGTATAATACAATTATTTGACCGTAATTTGTACATATCAGATATATATACAATACATAATAACATAATCAAACATATAAAAGCAAATTCACGCAATAAGAAATCAGATCTTTCTTCTTTATCTTCATATATTCACAAAAATAAAAGAAAGAAAAAAAATCAGATATACAAATATTTTGTATACAAGATTAAGAATTGCGAAATTAGAAAGTCTGTAGCTAGCGATAATGATAACCGAGCTGGCCAAATCTCCTAATTATACGTACATATGGACCCTGGTGTCAGTTGAATTTTTATTGTTTTCAAACCTTTATTTTGCCTTTGTTTCATATTAGGTTTTTCGTTCCGAGTTGATTTTTTATATGCCTGAAACCATGTTCACTCTTAGGAATAGGTTTAAGAAAAGTATACCACAAAAACCATATAATATACACCTACGTTCCAAGAAAACTTATTTAAATGATTATAACTTGAAATATAGTAATTTGAACTATGTAACTTCACAAGATAGCAATATCTTAAACTATAATAACCAATTATTTAATAATCGCAACATACAGTCAGATCATAACCAAATTTATAATAGTAATAATGAACAATGATCTAGTAGACATAATTTAGATTTGGAACTTGGTCAAGAACTTGATGACTCAGACTTTACCGATATTAGTTTAGAAAATATATATAGTGGAGATGAATTTAATACTGATAGTCAAGAACTTGATGACTCAGACTATAACAATAATAGTTCAGAAAATTTATATAGTGATGAATTTAATACTGATATAGAAAGTAACTTGGACAGTGAGTGTGAATCAATTTCAGATAACTTACCAAAGGTATTCGATAGAACAAGATTTGACTTAAATTGGGATGAAAAATGTTCATATGGGCCATTTAAAAACTTTACAAATATGGCTATATTTGTATGGGTTACCAAATACATGATCTGTAGATATTCAATTCGATTTAGTTAAATATAGAGTTTACATATATACATATATATATAATGTATATCTATTTTTTTTTTAGCAACCGCGGCCTACCAAGATTTAATACAAATCTTGTTTCATCCTAAATTTGAAAAAAGCTACTTAACTTCTAATTTACAAGGTCTTAAAAGGCAACGTAAACAACTACCATTAATGAAAATTCAAAGTCACATGGTTCCAGTCAATGTTAGGAATACACCATTGACCATTAAAGATTCCACTCGTGTTTACTTCTTTTCTTTAATTGAACATCTTCAACGAATATTAAAGAATCTGTTCTTTAGTTCTCAATTATATTTTGGATCAGGTATTTTTTCAAAATCGTGTGAAGAATTATGGGAAGGTGATCTCTGGGCTGAGTCTCCTCTTTTTGGCCAATCAAATTTAATAACAGCGCAAGGTATATATTTATACTTGTTGCCCAAATCCAAACTATTATAGTTTGCCATGCCAAATCTCAAATCCCAAGCTCGATATAAATTAATCTCTCAAAAACTTTTTAATAATCTTTATCTAAACTATTAAATATATTCTTATAGTTATATTGAATATGTTTACAAAAAATCGAAATCACTTTTTTAATTTTTTATAAATAGTAATTGTTTTTTTGGGCATTTGGATTTTGGTGGAAAGTATATATATCAACTCTATGTAAATAAAATAATGCTTTTGTACTTATTTGATTAATAAATTTTATTCTTAGGTTCATTTAATTGTGGAGACTTTGTTCAATATCGTTCAGATTCAAAAATGATTGAAATTGGTCGAATTCGGTCTTTTATAATTGTAGATAAAAAAATAGCAGTACGAATTCAATGATTATTTTCCTATGAACAAACTTTACAGTATTTAAGCTCCAAACGACATGTTCTACATTCATCACAAGAACGATATTTGGTTGAAGAATCCAATTATTGTATAATTACCCCTTCGTCATTAATTTGTCATCTTAAAATTTGGCTACAAGATCAACCTGCTCCACCTATATTTAATTTTTTTGTAAGCAAAATATTATATAATTATAACAATCGGTGGAAGCTTCATTCAATAAACCTACGTTATCAACACCCTGCTGAACATATACCTATCAATTTGCCAACAAACTCAAATATGCCAATTCTTAAATTTTATTTGGACCTAATGATGATTTCGGTACATTTCGTAACACCTATCATTCTTTGGGTGATGTTTATTTGCAAATAGGAAATATGCCGCGACGATTAAGAAAACAGTTACGGAATTATTTTATAATCAGCTTAGTGCCATTTGGTGGAAAACTTGAAGACTTTATAAAAGTTTTTATCAATGAAGTTCATAAACTAGAACAAGGATTTATAATGAATGTAAATGGTATTGATTGTTGGATTACAGGTAGATTAGCTATGGTTACAGCAAATTTGCCACAAGGGAACGATATCGCAGGAGTTTTACATCATAATGCCAATTTAGGATGTCGAACTTGTAAAGCTTCGAAAGATAAATTAACAGATATTTCATTCGATATTTATGCCAATGGTCGATATCACCAAATAACCAACCAAGAATTTCAACATATAAGTAAACAATTAACAAATACAGCATGATCACAACTTAGTTCACAATATGGGTTGCGATTATCTCCAGGACCTCTTGACCTTATTCTGCATGATCGTCATCAGCAAACTCCACAAGATGCATACCATACTATTGCAGTAAAAGTGGCACGACTTCTTGATTGCACTTGTCTTATTTTATTATCACAAGGGGAGAGCAATTTACTTAAATATTGGAAATATTTTGAAGTTCCATCAAAATGGTCATGCCTACCAAATCCTATTTCACATAGGCATTTATTTATGATGTCAGATATCTTGCGTATTTTGATGATATTTCCTTTTATATTAACCCGTTTTTTAAAAGTTAATAATATAAAAAGTAGCTTTTTTGAAGAAATGAAAATTCGATTAAACTTTTCTCACCAAACTGATGTAATAACTTAACTGATTTGAGCTTGGGACTTTCTGCAAAAGTCAGTAGAAAGGTTTTTTCATTAGCAATTGATAGATCAAGCGGATATATTCAACTTTAAAAGGCATTAGATAAGGAACTTAAGACATTAATTAATGTAAATTATTTATTTTCTAATTTCATTATATTTTTATTATTTTCTAATTTTATTATAATTTTATTTTATTTTTAATTTAATTTTATTTTTAATTAATTTAATTTTATTTTTAATTTAAGACCTTGAATGGCAAGAGCGCATTTATATTTAATTTAATTTATTTAAGCTTACCTATAATTTATTCAAATTATTTAAGTTATTCCCAGACAGTTTTCAAAATCTTCCAAACCTCCATATTAATCGACATCTAGTAGATCATGCATGCCAATATTCAACTTGCATTAATACAGCAGTCAGTATGAAGGAAATGGTGCATCGAATCTTTAAATCAATTGTACCATATACTAACAAACGAGATCTTGAACTTGCATTACTTCAGCAAATCAACACTTTACAAACATTAAGATATTTAGCAGATGGTGGAATAGACGATCGAATTAACAACATGATAGCACAATCAATGTTTAAAGAGCTAATTGGTGTATTACGGTTGCGCATTTTATTGTCTGGTTGGTGTATTGATGATAGTAGCTTTTCAATACATACATTACGAGAGTATAGCAAAGGTAAAGTTATGTTATGTATATTTTTTTATTTTATTTTAATAAAAAGAGGCTTTTTAAATTTAATTATTTCTAGATAATCTTATTGACGTTGAGAATTTTTCACATTCCAATTGTTCTGAAATCAAGCTCGGATTGAAATGGAATAAACATGAAATCGAAGATGCTGGATTTATTTCTGCTGACCTTAGAACTAATGGACTCTTGGAAAGTGTAATGGAGGCATATTCTTCGTATTTTTCATTGGAACAAGCTATATTAAGGACAAATATTAGCTATTATCAAAATGTTTCATATATTATAACTGAACCAAATGGAAATTATCATTATGTGAAATTTAGTATTGGTGAAATAGTTGAAGCAACCCTACCTGAAAAGCAACAATCTGACTTCGGCATTATAAAAGGAATTATTAAACACACATGGAACGATGATAAGAATTATATGTTTATCTATTTGAATTGGTTAGAGAGTCTTGAGAAATATGATGATTTATTAGAGTGCCCTATCTATCATTTTCAACGTACTTATGATAGTTATTGTCATCCAATTTCTATTGTATTATGATCACCAGATGTTCCATTCATTCACAATTGTAAAGCTAGATGTTCTCCACAACAACACGATAATACAAATCGTGAATATATCCGAAATGATTTCTTCTTTATAGCAATTTAAACCTTTTGAGTTTTTGCAATTAGAATTTATATTAAACAAAACAATTACATTTTTTTGCAACGCTATATAAATTTTCCTTATATAAATCTTCTTTAGTGATCTTTATTTATGGTTGAGTGGTTGTTTAAATATAAAAAAAAGTTTAGCAATTGCAACAGATTTCTAGCCCATAAATTCGTAATGCCACATGAAAATAAAATTATAATTAAATTATTAAACATAAGGTGAAAATAGTTATCTCAATAGAATTAAAAAATCCAATGTTATCACGTGAAATCATATGAGTAGATTGAGCAGCATATTGAATAACATTCAGATTATGCTATTCAACATGTTGAATTAGGGTAGTTGATGCACTATGTAAATCAAAATTATATGTAGTCATATAATAAAATTTATTAATAAATTTTTTGATTCAAATTTTAAATAGATTTAAATAGATGTACAGCCCTAACAGTTCGATAGTTTTGAATAAATTTCACAAAGACTAGTATTACATCTCTACAAACAAGACTATAGAATCATTACATTTATTTAAACATGAAAAAACTGTAATATGCTACATGTTTTTTTTTTAAAAAATGTAGCAAAAAGAAAGGGGTCTGTAATATGCTACACGATTTTTTCTTGAAAAAAGAAAGGGTAAATTTAGTTTCGTTTTTAAAGAAATGGCTCTATAACTTTGTTTGTAGAGACGTAATATTTGTCTTTGTGAAGTTTTATCCAAAACTATCAAACCAGTGGGGCTGTACATCTGTTTTAAAAATTCTTTAATAAATTTTATTATATGACTACATATAATTTTGATTTACATAGTGCATCGACCACCCCAATGTTGAATGTCTAGTAAATTTGTATCATGTTATAAATTGATTAGCCGATTTTATTTTTCATATGTTAAAACCGGTTTTAATCAGTTTTAACATATGACAAATAAAATCAGTTCCAAACTCAAAAACTGATCAATGGGCAATCAATAAATTACTATATAAGATACGGTTTCTCTTTTTCTCGGGGATAAAAAAACGTTGTTCTTTTCAATTTTTTCTCTGAATTAAAAACTCTTGAGCCCATATAATACGCATATTTTTTTCAATACAAAAATTTTATCGGTCTACTAACATGTACATTACCTTTCACATTATATTATGGCATAACTACCCACAGATAATTACTGTATCTGTTTTTCCTTACTTTCACCATTTCTTATGTTTATTTTATCTTTTTACTACTATTAATAAGACTTTTTCTTTTTTTGGGTTCTGTCTCACAGATAAGTAATTAACTTCGGCTTTTGTACTTCTACTACAGTATGATCTCTTGTTTTTCAGAGTTCGCTTTTGGCATTAGGATTCCATTTTTTTTCGAGAACTGGTACTTGTTTTGTTGAGTAGTGGTTTGGATTCGCTGCAATCATTTCGAGGGAGGCTGCTAAATTAGCTGCTTCTGAAGATGGTATTGAAGATAATGAAGTTGACAAACATAAGTATTGTTGAAATTTTAAATAAACGCTTAAATTTAAAATATCTAATAATTCGTTTAAATTTATTTTTGTTTTCACAGGTGTTGTAACTGCATGAACAAAAATTCATTTATTTTCTATTGGATCTCCAGATTTGATAACTGCACATTCAGTTGCCAAATTTCTCGGCACTGTCCATCATGAATATACCTTCACTGTTCAAGAGGATCTTGATGCTATTCTTGATGTCATATATCATTTGGAAACTTACATGTAACAACTATTAGGACTAGTACTCCAATATATTTATTATCGAGAAAAATTAGTGGAATGGGTGTTAAGATGGTCTTAAGTAGTGAAGAAAGCAACGAAAGGAAGCGACGAAAGGAAGTGACGAAATGCTCAGAGGTATTAATTTTATTATATTGCCTATATTTATTAGCATTGTCAAATGATATCTAATAGAATCACGTCATTAAAGTATTAAAATATCATTGAGATGACACTAAAATGTCATTGAGATTACAGTATATAGATCCATGTTAAAGCACTTGAAATAGCAAATAACATTGTAATTGTGCTAACACTAATTTATTATCAATGCATAGTTATCTATATTTCCATAACGTTCCATCTGCATAGATTCTCACAAGGAGACCATTGTACATGTAAAGAACTTACACACTGCTGATTGCTTATGTAATAATAAATCTACAATGGCCTGGGAACTTGAGGCCCGAGTTCCATTTTTGGATAAAGATTTCCTTGATGTTGTTATGATGACTGATTCAGAAGAAAAGATGCCTAAAGAAGGAACAATGGAAAAGGTAAGGTTCTATGCTTTTTATAATCAACTTTATTAATGTATATATCTAATATTTAATTTTGTATAAATGACAGTACACCCTTCGTAAAGCATTTGATGTTTCAATACTCATCCTTATTTACCAGATTCAATCCTCTGGCATCAAAAGGAACAATTTTTTGATAGTGTTGGTTACAGTTGGATTGATTCTCTCCATGATATTAACGAAAAATTCATAACTGATAAGCAGTTAGCAAATGCTTTCAAACGTTGGTCTAAAGATACTCCACAAACTAAAGAAGCCTATTGGTATAGAGATCAATTTGAAAGTTATTTTCAGAAGATCATTGTACTGAAAGTGTTTAAGGTGGATTCCAAGGAAAAATTGGGGTATGTTATTAGATACTTTTGTTATTTTATTATTTATTTTTAAAACTATACATGTTGATTTATTAGTATTTCTTTGCAGCGTAAAAGGATGTTTTGCCTTTCCATCCTTGTTTCCATTTTTTACTGCAACAACCAATTATACACACACTAGCAACATCATCTCTTGTTGCAATTAAGTATCTTCCTTCTACTTGTTGCCTGATATATTCTTTTTTTTTATCGTTGATTTTCATCATTTTAATATTTCTAGATAACCATTAATCAGGTCTTCCATTTGTTCTCAGAACATAAACCTTTATCTAATACTGGTTCATCTTGGGTATAACAAATATCAAGGACTCTGTAACCGTCAGTCTATCGTTTTGGTGGGTTTGGTTGAAGAAACTTTTAGATGAGTACTACTAAAGCCATGCAAAGTTGATTTTTCATTTTGCATTACCTGTCGTCCTATTTTTTAATTTTATCTATATATATATATATGTGCCAATCGTATTAATTATTCAATTTTTAGTATTTATTTTCTGGTTTCACCCAATGGAAACCCTAATTTCCTGTAATTATCTAATAGGACTGATATAAAAAAAACCAAAAAAAGGAAATAAAAGGCCTATCTATCGATTCAAGTTTCAAATTTCATGTAATAATAAAACGAAATAATTTAAATTAATAAAAAAAATCTATCTATCCATCCGAAATTTTGAAATCCATGTAATGCAAAACGAAAAATCAACTTTGCGTGGCCTAAGGGTAGCTCTTTCTTATCCATAGTTGTAGTCAATTGGATATAGAAAGCTAAATATAAAATTCTTCATCCAGTCTATCGCTGGTGTTAACCTTTTTTAATATTTCCAAAAATTTTCTAGGAACTTAGAGTTTTATAAGGAATTTAACTAACGAATAGCACTTGGAAACAACGTTAAATATGGATATTCTTAAAATAAGTGAACTAAATTGATTATGATGCTGAAAAAATTATTAACTATTACTAAAAATACCTTATTGTTTGTTTTAATTACTTAGAGATATTCAAAAGGATCGTTTTCTGATTCAATTATTGTTCGACTTATTTGACTTTAATACAGAAGTATAGTTTATATATTTCATATTGTTTAGTACTTTTTCAGAGGTTACTAAGTTACCCATTGGTTTTTTATTCTCTTAGGTGGTTACTGACTCTTATTATTAGTTAGTAGCCGTCTTTAATAGCTCATAACCAATCTCAAAAATAAAATTATATAGTGTCAAACCTCACAAAACCGATATGCGTGGTGGACAAATTTTGTATCAGTATTGAGAAGCTATCAGTTTTATTGATCTTGATACGATTAGTTTTGGGAATTCAAAGGTAATAGATAAGAGGGAAATTTTAATAAGTTCTATTTCAGGAATGAAATATTTAATTTAACTAATATTGGTCCGATGACCAATATAATTCAGTGTGAAACTATTGAACAAATCTTATGCAATCAATAGTTACAATCCTATCTTTCACAAGATCGTGAAATCTAAAACATCTTTCATCAAGGTCATGATATCTAAACTATCTTTGTTAATACTATAATATCTAAAGTTTTTGTTAATAATTCATAAATTTCCTCAGCTAATCTTTGGTAAGTGCAGAGAATAATGTTATATATGTTTTTTATAGCTTTCTTATTTACAGGTACTCATTATTAATATGGTTTTTTTTCTTTCAATAGAAATATAAAATCTTTTTGAGGATTTTTGAATTAGTTTACGACTTTGGGAGTTTATAGGGCTTGCTAAGGTTGTGTTTTCTTTATCATATTTCAATTGTACATATAGTTTTGTTTAATTAATGATTGTTTATATATAATTATATTGCATAATATTGGTCCAAATCTAAATATATATATATATATATATTATCGGTAATATTAATTTTTTTATTTTAAATTATTTATATTTTATGAATTACAATATGTATAATTATTTTTATAATAAAATATAAATATTTTTAATAATAAATTACAAATATTTTAATAATAAAGTACAAATATTTTAATAATAAAGTACAAATATTTTAATAATAAAGTACAAGTGTTTTAATAATAAAGTACAAATATTTTAATAATAAAGTACAAATATTTTAAAAAATTTGTGTAAATAAATTGCTATTTTAAATAAAATTATAAATCTATAAAATTGCTAAAATCAACCAATTTTGGCAAAACATATGTAATTAAAAAGTTCATTATCTGTACTATTAAAATACAATTTTTAGCAATAAATTAAATATATATTAGCTATTTTTTACCAATATTATTTTTTCAAAATATTAGTAAAGTACTTTAAACACATGCTATACCTAATGCATGTGAAAGATCAATAGTGTCATCAACTTTAACTACATACTGTGTATTGCTATAGCAAGCAATTTTTTAAATGAATCTTTTACAGTAAATTATGATAGGTATCAATGATAAGCTAATACAAAAACTAATATAATTTTAACTAATACTGTGTACTATCACAATAACATATATATTTTTCAAGTAAGCTTATGATAGACATCAATGATAATGCAGTACAAACTAATATGACATTAACTATATTATATGTTTTTGAATTCATAATACAAGCTAATATAACTTTAACTATATACTGTGTGACACCGTAGTAGTCGGTAAATTTAAATGAATTTTTTTTAATTTACGATACATTTCAATAATAATACTGTCACAAGATAATATAACTTTAAATATATATATAAATTTTTTATGATAAACTACTAATAGACATTAATTATAATACTATTTCAAACTAATAAGATAGCTGCGCAGCATGCGATGCCTGCGCAGGACTAGTATGATTAGTATCTGTTAATTAATAGACCTCCTCTTTAGTTAGTATAGATAACTTTCATAACCTTGATGATTGACATATTATCACCCCTTTTTGTAAAAATTTTATAATACGTTAACATGTTAGCACATATACATGTTAAGGGGAACAAATTATAAACATTCTTGATAGCACGTTAATGTGTTAGGCTTAGTAGTATCATTGTTGAATAGCACATAGGTGTTAAAAACTCATTAACATGTTAAATAACACGTTAACATGTCGTATATAAATTTAAATATATAAAAATTTATGAATTTGATTTCAATAAAGGGGGACAAGTAGAGAAGCTCCCTCCGATTTTACTAAAGAAAATAAAAGAAGTAAGCCAGTGTAGTGAGTAATTCAGAAACTTATTTTCTAACAACTATCAGGCCACGCACATAACAAAATTCTAGTCGACAGGTCAGATTTTATTTTTTTTTTAAATAAACTTTTTGTGACCTAAATTAATTCATGTTCACATCTAAGGTCACAATAAGTTAATTCTTCAGTTTGCATAACATGGAATCAGAATATTTGGTTTTTTTTTATCAGACCTGTCGGTAATTCCGGAAAATGAAGGTCATCATCGGGTGACACTGGAGTAAAAAATTAAATAACAAAAATGGAATAATTGGCACGATAAAAAATTAAAAAAATTTTTTTTTGAAAAAATTGGGTCAGTGGGTTATACAAAATGAAAAATTAACTTTGCGTGGCCTTAGAGTTAAATCAATCAAATGTATACACTCTCCTACCTTAATAGTTGTAGCAGTAATTGTAGTGATCTATGAATTTGATCAAAAACTACATAGGCGAAAATGACTTTACGTCTAAAAGTCACCACTATCAACTATTAAAGCCAACTAAAATCAACCCTATCTAATCCTAATAATGGTTAAGCTTCAATTGAGGTGTCGATAAATTTGGTCTAAGTAACTAGGCTTGAGCTCTAGATTATGTCACGAGAGTTTAATATGAGGTCATGGGATTTGGACTTTATTATGAATTTAATATATTGAGAGCTATTATTATTAATTCGAGAATCTCTCAGGATAATTACTAGAACTAACACTTGCTAGCAAGGAGAAAATATACAAGACCCCTTTTGGCTTCAATAAAGCATTATTCTTAAGTTGAGTTCTAACCTTCGAAAAGTGTAGAAGTGTTAGCTCTAAGAAAGTTTTCTTTTAACCCAAAGTCGTTGTAATAAATTACTTATTGAATTTACCTTGCACCCTTAGAATATTCATATTCTAAGTAAAGTTGTGTCGTTAGTTGTGACTTCATAACGAGTGTTTTGAACTCTATTTAATATAACCCAGTTAAATAAAGAAAGGTTGAATTAATAACCCTTTATACAAAAACAAAAATCGATTAAACCTTTGATTACCGATTTATCGAACAATTAATCTATTCCATTGTTAAATTAATCACCCATATTGTCTTTGACCACGTGATGATTGTTAATAATATTAATGATTGCGTTAGAGCCTTACAGCTAGAATAAAGAATTATATAATTAGAATGAGAATTGAACTATCAAAAGAACTATGCATGTCACGATGTTCAATTGGTTTCAATTTTTTTTGGACATATGTCCATTTTCAATTGGACATATGTCAAAAAAAAATTGAAGCCAATTGGACATGCCAATTTAGCTTATCTTCATTTGATCACGCCGCAGCAAGACCCTAAAAAAACTTTTGAGACCCAGACCAAATCAACCACGCTCCTTTTTGTCTACCAATTCAAGTTTAGGAGTCTTGTATGATTAAAAGGCATTGGTTTATTAGATAGTGGTATTGTTAGTAGTTTTTAGCCATATACTCAATACTCACCACTCTCACAATGTGCAAGCATGCAATTATTGATAAGCCATTGTGGTTTATATTAGTAAAGATGAAAAGGTGAATTAGTATGTATTAGAATTATCACAATTTCTATTGTGAATTATATAAAAAATTCTGTTATAAACTTACTCGGTTTATAATATGTTTTAAGATTGGGTTTGTAATGAAATTATGTGGCTTCTACCAAGTAAAAAATTCTCATACAAAACTTGCTTGTTATTCCAATAATTACAAATGTGGGGTTTAGTTAGTTCGAGTTGAAATTATTATATCTTATATCATAATTTACTGTTATAAACCTTACCTTTGGCGATACTTAGTGACTCTAATGCATGTTATTAACATCGTCCATATCTCAATTTAATTTCAAAGATACAATGGAAGTCGATCATTTAAATCTCAGTGCGCATAACAAACAAAAGTTGATTTTTTTTAAAAAAAAATTTAATTCATAGTGATAGATAGATCAATTATGAATTATGATAAATTTATTACAACATTAACATGCAAATAATCATATGTCTCAATAATTACAGATTTAAATAGATCGTTATAATTGTTCTTATATTAAATTTTCTCACGGTCTGATTACTAAACGGCAAAGTGCCAAAAATATTTTATCGGTATCGATAACTGATAACAATCGATCAAACATCGATTATGTAACTCCCTTATTAGGAATACAAGAGCTTAAGTATTTTATTATTATTTACTTGATATAAGATTACAACATATTTATAGACAATTATGAATATATTTCTTACACCATTGTTCAATATACATTACACGCGTGCTTTCATCCTGTGCTGTCAAAATCATNATCGATTATGTAACTCCCTTATTAGGAATACAAGAGCTTAAGTATTTTATTATTATTTACTTGATATAAGATTACATTCAAAACAGATCATGCATGCATTAATTAACAATACCAAACAGGCATAAATTCAAAAAAAATCATCCCACACTATTAGTCAATTACAAAATATAATGTTATTTTTGACAAGTACATATAAGATCAGGATCCACCAATTTACAACATATTTATAGACAATTATGAATATATTTCTTACACCATTGTTCAATATACATTACACGCGTGCTTTCATCCTGTGCTGTCAAAATCATCCAATTGGAAAAATGAAGACCATCACTACACTAAAAAAGAATTCTCAAAAATCAGCATAGCGAACATCAAAAACGATGAACAGAAGCCCTCTCTCTTACATTTTATGTTACAGTACTGGTACAAGAACAAACAGTTTCATATATCATAATATTTTATTATTACTCGGTATAAGATTACATTTTAAAATCAGATTAAGCATGCATTAATTAGCAACAATAAACAACATAATTTCAAAAAAAAAAACTATCTAATATTTAGTCATAGTCAAGTTACAACATATAAATGTCATTTTTACAAATATTTACACACAATCACGAGTATATTTTCACACTATCATTTACATTGCACATGTCTTCATCCCGTGTTGTCAAAATCACTATAACACTTGCCCAAATTAGAAAAACGAAAACCATTACCCATACTAAAAAAGGGTTCTTACAAAATCAGCATAGCGAACATCAAAAAAGTTGAACAGAATCCATCCCTCACACATTTCATGTTACACAAGAAACGTGATCGTACTGGTATAACTTTAGCTAAATACTACATTTTACCACAATAGCCTGTAAGCTTTTTAAATGCCAATATCAATGATTATACCAATACAAACTATTATGACTTTAACTATATATTGTGGGTCACTATAGCTAGCAAATTTTTAAATAAATTTTTTATAGTAAATTACGATAGACATCAATAATAATACTAACTACATACTGTATGTTACTGCAATAGTGTATAAGTTTTGCTAATATGATAAATATCAAGGGTAATGCCAATACAAGTTAACATTAACTAAATATTATGTGTCATCACAATAGTCTATAAATTATTTTTAATAATAAATTACAAGTAATTCCAATATAAACAAATCTAACTTTATGCTATAAGTATTTTAAATAAATTATTTATACGTAGTAAATTTAATGATAATATTAATTTAAACCAAAATAATATTAACTACATACTGCAGTACTGTGTTACTCAATAGCTCTTAAGTTTTTTAAATGAATTTTTTACAGTAAATTATGATAGATATTACAAACTAAAATAACTTTAATTAATTTGTATTTTACCGCAATGCTCATAGTTTTTAAAATGAGTTTTTTATAGTAAATTAGATAGTAACTTTTGGTTTCTAGTGCTACAGGTTTTATAGAAACTATAATAATAAAAAGTATATTGTAAAAATATAATGTGAATATGTATTTGATATGGTTTGGGAATTAGTTGTCATAATAAAGATTTATAGTTTTGTTGATAAGTTAAAATTAACAATAGTTTTATTATAATATAAATTATTTTGGGCATTAATATGTATTGACAGTGCTTATCCTATTCTTTATTAAGAGCAATTCAAATTAAATCTGAATATTACTTTGTGCATAATCCAAATCTGATGAAACCAGATTAAATTATTACTAACTAATAATTGATAGATTATGAATTTGGCTACAAGAGCTAATACGTATAAAGAGCTAATTTAAATTATACCAAAAAAAAATTTGAATAGTTTTTTTAGCATTTTTAAATAAAATGAAATGCTAATTTCATACTAATAAATAAAATAAGTTAAAATATTGTGATATTAACTATTACAATCTTAATACCTTCTATCATTAGTTATAGTATTAAATGTTATAGATTAAAATGAAATCAGATTAAATTGAAATATGTATAGTATAAATAAATTGAAAGTCCACCAAATAATAAATATTTTGAGCAATTTTTAGGGTTAGAAGTTAAGGTTAGAGGTTAGTTTAGAGTAGATTTTATATTAAACAAGTATAAGTGGGTTTTAAAAGATTAAATAGAAAGCTACATTTCATTTTAATTGATTTTATTATGATCCACAACAATAATAATCATAGTACAATTTTCAGTGATAATAAAAATCATTAGAGGGGATTAATGATTCCAAATTATTAAAGATATAAAGTCCCATTATTACATTATAAAAGAAAAATAAACTTGTAAACACATAAAGCATTTTAGAACTGCATCAAAACAACTCAAATAAAAAAAAACTCCCAGCACATGGGCAGGCGCATGACTTGTTCATAACTGTAGTTGACCAAAAAATTGGTTTCTATAAACTGACCTAATCTATATAGCCAATTGAATTAACCCACTCTTATCTTTTTTTATCGGCGTGCTATAGATCTTTCCAATAATGTTTATGATTAGTCGTAGATTGTCGTGGTTATTGGCTCTGATTATACCCGTGATCTGCCACATTTCCTTTTTGGTTAAAACAGAAAGGAACTTCATCAATAAATTTTATATTATCTTATATCATATCATTATAATATCATATGATATATATATATATCGATATTGTTATCATTATTGTTATTTATCTGATATATTTGATATATCTGATATCGATATAGATATAGCCCCAAAAATTTTTTATCATATTCGGGTTGTATTTATAAGTTTTTGAATATTAAAAATTATATGTACGTACATATGTACAGGCATGAGTTTGTGATATAGGTTTCACACAGAAAAAATTTGGCCTGTAAATAATTAATAAGTAATTTAAGATTTGATTTTCTTTCTAAATTTAATTGTTTTTTATTTTTTTTACCAATAACGTAAAAGATGCCAAAAATTTTCTTATTAAGTAAAATAAAACTAACTTTACTTATCTAATTTTATTTCTTTTTTTTCTTTAATAATAAGCCCTATATCTTGTGCCTTCCAATAAGATAATGCAAATGTCCAAATTAATCAAATACTATGTTCGTTGGAGCCTTTGGGCAAATCCATACTTAAACTTTAATCTATTTCAGCAATAGTTATATTATTAACTCAAATACGATAATTCATCATTTTTAATTTATCAAAAAAAATCTTTACTTCATTAAAATATATTATCCACTAAACCCGTATGCGAACTTTTAAACAAATTAATATCTAAACTATCAGAGAGATACAATTTGAAAAATAGCGATTTCTTATATATTTTACTTTGGATCTTCTCGATATTCAACATATTACTATGTTGAAAATTTTGCATGTGTGTTCAGTAGATAGTATATTTTAATATTATAAAGGGCTTTTTTTAATTATTAAAAAAAGCCTTAACTTTTATCAAATTAAACTGTTTAGCGCGATATTTTTATTTTTATATAGGTCTACTGTAACGATTAATTTTTCCTGCGTCTCCAATTTCCATATTTATATAATTCTTTAAGTTGTTACTTACTTTTCAGAATTGTACTATCATAATCATACTAATCTTACCTTTAGTAGTATTAGGCATCATGTATTTTGAGACTTACTTCGTACAAGAACGTATACTCTCAAAATATCGCATAGACGCGATTACACAAATATATAGATCCTGCACCTATAATGTGGACGCTCAACTTAAAACGTATACGATCTGAAATGAGCATAAACCCTGTAATCACGCTTTGTGAAATTAATACATATATAATTGCTTGCTCTCGCCCTTACTTGTGCAACAACACATGTTTTCTGAATTCCTCCTTAAGTAAAGATTACATAAATTCACATTCTTTTTTTATAGTAAATACCTAATAAATCATGAATGTCCAAATACCTTAATTTACTGTTAGATTCATATGATCTTCTAGCGTCAGCCATTATACTAAACTCTCCCTTACTATGTTTACACTACATATAAATTTAATTATATAATACATTGGACACCCCAACACTAAACTCATTTCTAACTCCCTTTGAGCAACTCATGCGCCTAGTTTGAAACAGGAGATTTTCTCACATAGTCAATTTGTTATCGTTATAAATACATTGATAATTCTAAATAAACCAAGACCACTTTTAATCTGAATAAAGATGGGCAACATAATTTGCAAGTACCGTATATACAAAATTTAATAGTAAATTACTCTTGAAGGTCATTTTGACTATTTTACTACCAGAATAATTGTCTCAATAAGACGATTCCAATGAGCATAAAATCTCTAGATCGGTAAGATTTTGTATCATTTTAAATAGTAAAATTGGTTATCAAATTTTAACTTTCTAAAATCTTACCTATCTCGAAATCCTGTGATCAAATTTTAATTATCTTATCGAATCGGTTACTTTGGTAGTAAAATCATCAAAAACGTACTACCTAGGGGTTAGTAAAATTACGGGGGGGCCAACTCAAATGTTATACAAGTTTAATTGTAATACAAAAATTGTCATTTTATATGAAAATCATATAAAATTCATATGTATCATGCTCGACTAGCCAAAGTCTTGATTAATAATTTTTTTAAAAATAACACGTTGACTGAGATGTCTTTTTTTTTGAAACTCGAAATAGACAAAGGTAAATAATTAATAATAAAGAAATTTTATAGCTGTTCTTTTATTGTTAAAAAAACTGAATCATATATTTACGCTCAATTATTGTAAGATAAAATTAGTAAGTTTGATAAAACAATCGTAACAAAGTCTTGCTACTATTTGGTGAGCTAAAAAAAGCTTGTCTTACCGGCTTGCCAACCACTTAAGAATAAACCAGACCCGTAGTTTGTGAACGTATATGCCTAGGTGATTTTGATCTTTTTTCATATTGTTGTGGTGAAATACGAGATCAAGACCATTCTCTTCCATTATTTCGATTGATTGGTGATCTAACCGGGCTTTCCTTATCCAAATCGCGAGTTCTTAAACTTTCTTTCCTATTATAATTACGACGTGATGGTAATCTGGATGTGCTTATTAATTAAGATCTAATCTGCCTAATAATTAAGATTCGACCTACTGCTTTTTAAAAACTGAACCCACCACTTGTCTAAACCAACCTATCCAACTATTTATAGTTTAGAACCGGCCTATTTGTAGTTTAGAATTAGCCTCAAACTATATAGTTTAAAACCCATATTATTAAATATATATAAGATTAAAAAAATTAATAAATAAAATTAAAGTCCAAATTTTAAAAATTCCTTATTTATTATATTTATTTTCGCATACTCGAAACTAATTTAACATATAATGAAACTCGATTCTTAAAAAAAAAATGCAATGTTCTTCAAAATCGCATTAATCACACTATTTAGTCTGTGAAGGTAAGGAATCGCAGAACTAACAACCACCATCTCATGGTACTTGTTTCCAAGAAGATGGTAATGAGAAATTTGAAGAATTAGGTAGTGAAGATGCGACAAATTCTTCAGCGGAAACTGACGATACAGTCATCTTATTGATTTCAGAATTTTGCACTATTCTAATTAAGTGACCTGTCAGTGCTCGAAGTAATGTATAGTTGGACAGGGGAAGGGCAGAAACTAAATGACCAAGTTCATTAATACGATCTCGTCTATCGAGAAGATCTGAAAAAAAAGAAGTGTTGTTAAAATAAAATTATCAAAGTATTAATCCAAATAGCGTAAATTATGAGTAACATACCAACAACGTTTACAAATTCTATGTGTAATTCTCAGGTCAGAACACTGGTAGGTAGTTCTCTCAAATAAAGCTTCAACAATCCAGCTACAGCATGGATATCGTAATGCTCTCCTTGGTGAAGTAAGTCAATATCACCTTTAGTGTTGAATCTATCTTTTAAGTGTTTTAATGTCATAGCCGCACCACTAAGACGATAAATACCTTCTTCCTTATCTGCATCATTTGCGTCAAGATATTCTATACATCTATAAACGACAGCAGGGAGCTCATACCCTTCTTTTATGCATGCGACTGAAATTGCTGATTCAAAGGAATACCAAAAACTATTTTTAAGACATCAGGTCATATATCATGATATTTTTTTTATTGTCTTTACTACCAAACATGTTACCGAAGAATGTCTTTTGGGATTTTTTTTTCAGAAATTTGATCATCATGTGGTCAGTCGCGCCTAGTACTTGACTGTCTGGAAATGGATTATTACTGCTAACGACAGCAACAACTTGCAAGGACGAATGTAAAACATCTCTAGGTTCTGGTGTTCCAGAATATTTCCTTATACGTTCCATTTCCTCCATCATGCTGGCACGCTTTCACGTTCGCGTTAACTATTTAATTAAGCAAATAAGACATAAATGCTATACCGTTACATAATATCCTTTAAATCAGTTCGTTCACATTAATCATCTTCATTCAGTCTATGAATATAAAATCAGTTGTGACTAAGTGGAGTTAAAATCAGTAAACAAAAAAATAAAATAAAATAAAATAAAAGGTCACATCAATAATATAAATAGCTTGTAAATGTAAAGATAGTTCATAAATACGTATCTTTTGCGAATTATTTTCGTGCCCTTTGCAAATCAGCTCTGGTTCCATGCTTCGGTTCCATGCTATTCTTGTTCTAAAATTCTACTAAATATCTACACGTAGGCTGCCCACAATAAATGAAAAATCTATATACTTTTAAAATTTCTTTCTAATGGTACAAACTCTCTACCATGTACTAGACCCGGGTCTAATATAAGTTTTAATATTGGTGAATATAAGACTGTAAGAGATCCAGGTCTTTTATATGGCAATTTATGGTACTGTTACGGTACCAGAAGCCTTCTTTAATTCCGATAGAGTAACAATCACATGGCTCCTGAGATCCCTTACTTTGGGCGTGAAGCGGTGTGCAAGAGGGAAGTATAGTTTCTTTTATGTCTGTAAGAAACTACACACTTCTCTAAGGCAGTTCGGTATAACAACAAGAGATAATAGACAGTTTATTAATTTAACAAGAGGGCTATTCCAAGGTGTCTGTTCCTTAGAAATCCCAAGATTTTATTAATAATAAGAGAGGAGGATAAATAATATAAAGGTAAAGATAAAATACAATGTCTGGATCTGTCTAAAACTAAGGGATATAAGGTGGGTTTATATATCTATTGAGCTAAGCGTCGCTAAGCATCGTTAAGCGTCGCTAAGCGTCATTAAGCGTCACTAAGTGTCATTAAGCGTCGCTAAGCGTCATTAAGCGTATCTAAGCGTCATTGAGTGTCATTGCACATCAATTTCGCATATCACTATTACTAAATACAGTTATTACAAAATTTCCTTATTAAGCTCTAATTTTCTAACTAATTTCTACCAAAATTAAAACCTATTCTATAACATTTCTCTCCCCTTTAAGAA